>JADGMU010000249.1:0-108026 GCA_016920895.1 Vaccinium myrtillus | reverse complement strand
AAAAATTTTTGTTAAAAAAAAAATTTGTAGAGAAAAAAAAAACTTTGATTTTAGCAAAAAGATCTTACTCATTCAATAAAATCAACTGTCGATTGTAACAAATGTTAATGTTAATAGATTTTATCATTTGAAAAACTTACTCTTTGTTTTTATTGGAACAATGTTAGAGCCTTAGAGACATTAAATAACTTACGAACACAAGTATTACACTAAAAGTACAGATGTCATCACCACATCAATACATGATAATATATAGATGCACTCATCCACTAAAAAAATATCACACGTAGATTTAATACATTATTGCATCTAGACCTTCCCAATTTATTTACCCAGCAGTTTGGATAATTAAATACTAGTATATGAAATATTGGATCGACCCTCAGTGCATGTGAGATAATGGGCCCTTGTCGGCAGTGCATTTGCGCACTACAAGTGCTACGCTGTATTAATTTTTTTTTTTGGGTAATTGCTGTATTAATTTTTACTCTCGTGATTCGAATTATTCGGTTTGTATAAATTTGCTGAGTAGATCCTTCGTGAAAATTGATGGTATAGCAATAGTCCATGTCGGCCAGCATTCGTTAATAGTCTGCGACACAAATCTACTCTAATCACTTGATTAGCAATGTCTAAGAGCATCTCCAATACTACCAGGAACTTTAACTAGCCAAAAGTACAAAATAAGGTATGCTTTTATTTTGCCTAGGCACTTTTCACTTATGGGTTCCAATACCACTCTCTTCTTTTGTTCTTCACTCTCTATTTTTAGGGTAAAAATGGTGGGAAATGAAGGAAGGTAAATGAGAAAAAAAAGGAAAAGGTAGAGTGGAGAGACAAATGCCTTGCTACTAGTAGCAAGCCAAAGTGGACAAAATTAGAGTAGATAGCTAAGTAACAAGTCTATTGGAACATGATTTTTTGGTTTGGCTAGGTACAAGTATCAAGTCTCTTGGAGATGTTCTAATTAGCTTGATTTTTAGAAATTATGTGGTGTTGAGCGAACTCTATTAACTGAATGGTTCAAAGTACAATGATAAGAGCATCCACTATGGATATATATGTTAAATTTTTACGTGTAAAAGTACCCATATGGCTAAATTTGAATTAGTTAAGATATAAGTTACGTAATGAGATCATGTGAAATGTTATGAGATAGCTAAAAGAGTTCATTTGTTAAGGTATAAGTTAAATAAATGTTTTAATTTGTTAGAAGGGTTCTAACTTGGATGGCTAGAAGGTTGGCCAAATTTAGCCTACTCTTTATCACTTGCTAGATTTAACCCATGTACTAACCTATCCACTATGTGCAAAAAATGTCCGCTTACTAGCTAGATAGTTAACATATGTTGCCTTAACTTATTCCTAACATACGATTTAACCTATCCATAGTGGATGCTCTAAGATTTCAGTGAAACATACTAGAATGCATTGCATTCCTATAGTGCATTAGCACACCGAGGCCTCTTGTTCTTTTGATTATTCATCAAGATGTTTTTTTTCTCTATGCATCTCAAATCAAGATCTATAAAAATAAAAGACAAGATGACCAATGAAAAATAATGGCCAACTCCGAATGTGATTCCATTAGATGATATCCTCATCTGAATATGAGACTCATATACGATTTTGCACAAACAAGTATTACATTGTAATTATTTGAAGAGTGCCGATCGAGAAATTATGTAGTGCCCATGCATGAGATACCACCACGTGGTGTTCGAGACCTCTCATACATCACACATTGATGTGGGGCTTAATAGGAAATAATTGTGTGGGCGTCGACTGTGGCGACCACCCCCACTTGAGATGGCTTGTTAGCAAATAATCAGTTGATGTCAAGTGCAAAATTTATCTGTTGGATTGAGACTTGTCACTTGAGAGGGAAACAATTGAATGGGAAGACCTGATCAGCATAGATAGCACGATGATTCCATCAATGTCTTTGACTTAATTTTTAATATGACCGAAAACGACTGTTAGGACACAACTTTCCAAACGTTCTGGTTGGGTTGGGAACATAAGTTAATTATGTGTGATCATTTGTAACTTTCCAAACGTCCAAATCCAAATTTAACAATGAAAATGCTATAATTACTAACAAACGAGCATAAATTGTTGGACACAACTAAAAGAAATAAATAAGTAAATATCCCGGAGGTCCAACTGGTGGCTCTCGACAATGCCTCAAAGTCTACTACTATGCTCCAAAACTAACTTAAAAAAAATGTGGATGAAATCCATAAGCTACAAGCTTAGTGAGTTGTCAAGCATAGTAACAATAAACAACACAATGCGGCGTACGAATAGACAAATGATAATAGAGAGCATCAAAGAAATGATTTCAAATTAAGGATTGATGACTCAATGATTAGTGTCAACAAACGAAATAATGAACGATGAAGTCAATGTAGTCAAATAGTATCAACGAGATATCTAACTAATTAACGGATCACCACAATAATAACCAAATGATGAAGTATAACAAGAATTTTAAACCAAATAGTCTGCTCAATAGTATCATAAAGTCTAAACCAAAGTGGGAACCCTTATAATAACCAATTATCAGAACTTAGCCCATAGAATCCAATACCATACATAGAGTCAATGTAGTCACATGGTTTCTCCTACTTTCTGACTTGCACAGACAAACACACATTCAATACCTTGCCCCAGCAACTTGACTAGCACCTTGAAAGACCAGCACTTAATACCTCACCTCCACTCCATGTCACAACTCATCCACACAAAACTTAAGTTCATACATACCATCCACCACCCACACATGAAACTAATTTAAATATCGGTAGCAGGTAATTGTACAAAACTACGCAAAATGTAAAAAACTTATTATAGTTTAATTTGCTAGGAACTTGAGTCTAATCTTCTGGAGTAATGCAAGAGCATCTTTGATGTTGATCCTGTTCTCTGGTGATTCTGCAGTGCAATTCAATGCCAATTCAAAGATGGAGGACACACAACTGACCTTTGTAAAGAAGTGTTCTTCATCTTTCCTTATTAATCTTGAATCTATAGCCTGTGCTACACCGTTGACTAGTGCCTCACTCACCCAACGGCGCAAACTCAAATCCGAAGTAAACATTTCATCAGTTGGCTTTTTCCTTGTGAAAACTTCCATCATCATGATACCAAAACTGTAAACATCGCACTTCGTAGACACTAATCCCTCTTGTCCATATTCTGCATCCAACGACAAGACTCATTATGACAAAATTATATAATGGGAGTGTTTATCCGTATTGTGCCATATCATGGCAATCGTAACATTTTTTAGTGTTTCATAACTTTTATATTAAAAACTTGTAACTTTTCAGAAATATGATTCGTAACATTTTAGTGCATCTTGTAACTTTTATAAAAAAAAATCGTAAATTTTATATAAAAAAATCGTAACTTTTTATTCCCAAGAGGTAATCAATTCGCAAAATTTTCAGAGGTGTGTATCATACACACCCAAATAAAGGTGTATTATAGCCTTTCCCTATTTTGATAGTTGTCACGTCATGTTATAGATAATAACTTTAAATTTTGGTTTAGGTTTATAGATTTTGGATTCTAGTAGAAAGAAATAAATAGTTAACTTAAATTGTTAAATTATGATTAATCTTCTGCAAAATCTAGTAGAGTTTTATCACAAAAGTAGAAATTAATTTTCAAATTGCTTGAAATTCTACATATAGTCTAAAAGGCATCCGAACCCTTTTCATCAAACACTAGCTAGCAACTATTTTTTAGAAGCTAAAATGTCATCGAATTTTTCATAACCACGCACAATGTCTGCCTAGCCACACTCCTGAGCAAGCGAGAGGAGAGGTTGGAATAATTGGAACGAGCTTTATAAATGAAGAAAAAAATAACACTTAAACTAATGGTAGTCCACTTGTCCCTGCTTAAAAGAGGGAAAAAATAGATGCAAAGAATAAGCTGAAAGATAGGAGTAAGAGAATAACCTGGAGCAATATATCCGATTGTTGCTAGAGTATTTGTTTGCAAAAAATTATCCCCTTCTCTTAAGAATTTTGAAATGCCAAAGTCACTAACATGTGCAACCATATCATCATCTAGTAGAACATTGTTTGGCTTTAAATCACAATGAAGCACCGGAATTACATAACCATAATGGAGATAATCCAATGCATGTGCGACATCCACCACAATGTCTAACCTCTGTTGAAAATCTAAGAAGCGGTTGAAGGAGTACAACCAATTCTCAAGGCTTCCATTAGGCATGTACTCAAGTACTAAGGCTTTGAAATCAAGATTGGAGCAACTACTAATAACCTTGGCGAGGTTTCTATGGCGAATGTTGCGCAATATCTCACATTCCGTGTCAAAACTTTTGAATGCACCTTCCAGCTGCAAATTGAATACCTTCATGGCCAAAATCGTCCTTTCTGTGAGTACACCTTTGTAAACGGAACTGAAGCTCCCTGTGCCAAGTAAGTTGCTTTGATCAAATGCATTAGTTGCCTGTACGAGTTCATGGTATGCAATTCTTCTGTGTGTTATTGGTGTCAACCCGTCACTTGGAGTGAGAATCTGATTCTTCTTTCGACATTTAAGCAACACAAATGTAGAGATAAAGACAAGAATGATAGCTGCAATTGCATGCCACGGAAACAAATACAAACAAGAGTACTTTTTTCGTATGTGGAAGTTGAGAACCATCACGGCACGGTACGACTTGAAAACGGGATGCACCACACAATGCTTCGTTAGACACGAAAGACATATTTGTAAAATTTTGGAAAGGTCCCCCATTGGGAATTTCTCCGCTCAATCTGTTGAAAGACACATCGAAGTGCTCTAGGTGTGAGAGCGCCTCTAACGACATGGGAATCACTCCAGAGAGATTATTATAGGACAAGTCTAAGAATTCCACACTTAACAACTTTTGAAATGAGTCAGGAATAGGACCTTCAAATCTGTTATGGGCTAAAGAAAGATAAATTAGGCCTTGCATACCTCCAATTGTGCTAGGAATTTCATTGTGCAATTGATTCATTGACAAATCTATTCGAAAGGCTACAAGTAAATTCTCAATTTCTTGAGGTATGTAGCCACTAAAAGAGTTTGAGGACAAATCCAATTCCAAGAGATCTTTTAGATTCCACAGGCTTTGAGGTATGTTGTGTAAAACCCTACATCTATTGCACAAGAGAGAGAGCAGCACAATAGAGTTCGTAGAGAAGAAGAAGAAACGTGAAAAACCATCGCCTATATTATGTTCTCTGTACATTTACAAAAGTCTGAAGACTAAGTATTTATATCTAGGGTACAAAGTTATAAAAGCCTAATAACACAAAAGTCCTATAAGAATATAAGAAATACAACAAAACCCCAAAACTATTTTCTACACTCCCCCTCAAACGGAGGCTGAGCAATCAGCATCAGTTTGTCAAGAAGATATTCATGTCTGGGACGAGTCATTGCCTTGGTAAAAATGTCAGCTAGTTGGTGTTGAGAGGCAACATGGGGCAGTGTTATTTCACCATCCAGGTATTTATCCCGAATATAATGGCAGTCTACTTCAATATGCTTCGTACGTTCGTGAAATACCGGATTAGATGCGATACGGACAACACTAACATTATCCGCAAATAGAGGAGTTGGAGTTTGAACCGACACTCCAAGTTCCTGTAAAAGTCCTCGAAGCCATGTGATCTCACCACAAGAGGAAGACATTGCTCTATACTCAGCTTCGGTCGAAGACTTAGAAACAGTAGGTTGTTTCTTGCATTTCCAAGAAATAAGAGAGTCACCAAGAAACACGCACCAACCAGTAGTAGAGCGACGAGTGTCAGGGCAACCAGCCCAATCAGCATCAGCATAAGCTCGTAACTGGGTAGAAGAGTGGGAAGGAAAAAATAGACCCCGCGAGACAGTACCTCGAAGATAGCGAATAATACGATGAATGGCAGTAAGATGAGCTCGGCAAGGATTGGAGACAAATTGACTAACAATGTTGACTGCATAACTAATGTCTGGCCGAGTCATGGTAAGATAAATAAGGCGACCCACAAGCTGGCGGTAAGTCGTGGGATCCGGAAGTCGTTCACCATCATCCCGTTTGAATTTCACATTCACCTCCATAGGTGTATCAACACATTTCTTATCGGTCAGATTAGCAAACTTAATCAAATCCATGGCGTATTTTCGTTGATTTAGACTATACCCGTAAGATGAATGATGGACCTCTAAACCAAGATAGTATGTCAAAGAGCCTAAATCCTTCATCTGAAATGACCTACAAAGAAGAGTTTTCAAGTTTTGAATGCCGTCCATATCATCGCCTGTGATAAGGATGTCATCAACATATAATAAAAGAATCGTAATTCCATGAGAAGAAACATATGTAAACATTGAGTAGTCATAACTACTTTGCCTGTACCCAGAATCAAGAATAACTTGTCGGAACCGTTCAAACCAAGCTCTTGGAGCTTGTTTCAGTCCATATAAAGACTTTTTCAATCGGCAAACCATGGACTGATCAGGAGACGAACCAGGAGGAGGTTTCATGTACACTGTTTCTTTCAAATGGCCATGGAGGAATGCATTTTTCACATCCATTTGAAATATAGTCCACTTGCGTATTGAAGAAAGAGCGATAAGAAGTCTCACAGATGTCATTTTTGCCACAGGAGCAAAAGTTTCATCATAATCAATGCCATACTCCTGTTTGTATCCCTCGGCAACTAGTCTAGCCTTGTATCGCTCAACGCTACCATCAGAATTCAGCTTAACCGAAAACACCCACTTACTACCAATTATAGAGGTGTCAGGGGGACAAGGAACCAGATCCCATGTGTCATTCTCATGTAAAGCACTTAGCTCTGCATCCATCGCTGCTTTCCAACAAGGTTCACTAACGGCTTGTTGGTAAGTAGTCGGAATATCAATGGAATCCAAAGTAGTAAACAACGAGTGATGTGCAAGAAGACTAAGACGATCTGGAGCACGAGTGGGACGAGTAGACCGACGCAAAATAGCAGTAGATTCAGAAGGAATAGATTCAATCAATGGAGGAGAAGGAAGAGAAGAACTTACAGGTTCGGAAGAGGAAGATGGACCTGGCTCCGGTTGGTGAAGGGAAGATGCGGTAGACTGACCTTGTTCACTCAGAGCAGCAGTAGAACTTGAGATGTGATCCTCACAATCGTGAGATGTTGGTACACAAGCATCAGAAAAATCTGGAAGAATAGGAAAAGATGATGCAGGAGATCGAGCAATAGAAACATAGTATGAGATGCTTTCTAAAAAGGTGACATGACGAGAGACACGAATGCGACGAATCTGAGGATCATAACATTGAAAACCCTTTTGGTCAGGACTATATCCAACAAAGACACACATGGCTGCTTGTTGAGAAATTTTTGTTCGTTCATGAGCTGGAAGATGAACAAAGCACACACAACCATATACGTGTAACCGTGAATAGTCAGGAGCTCGACGAAACAAAGAAAAATATGGAGATGCATCTTTCAAAACTGAGGATGGAAGACGATTAATCAGATAGACAGCTGTCGACACAGCTTCAACCCAAAACATGGATGGCATGTGGGAATCAGAAATCAAAGTCCTTGCAACGTCTAAAATGTGACGATTTTTCCTTTCAGAAATGCCATTTTGTTCTGGGGTATCGGGACAAGTGCGTTGCGATTGTATCCCCTCGGTTTTCAGAAAATTTTGAAACTCCGTTAACATGTATTCTCCCCCTGAGTCCGAACGAAGAATTTTGATCTTCCTATTGGTCGGACGATAATATTTCACTGTTGTATCAAATTGAGTGCGGCACATAGATAAAAAAGATTTGAAATGGGAGAATACTTCAGATTTATGACGCATAAAATAAATCCAAGTATACCGAGTACAATCATCAATGAACAAGACAAAGTACCTAAACCCCAGTCTAGATAAAACAGGAGAAGGACCCCACACATCACTATGAATCAGTTCAAAAGGTGAAGTTTTAACATTAGAGTGCACAGGAAAAGGCAAATGTACGCTTTTACTTAAAGAGCAACTAATGCAAGACTTGTCAACACTTCTCAAAAAAGGAATTTTGTCTTTCAAAGATCCAGAACAAAACAGTGTATCTAGCTTTTTGGCATTAGGATGCCCCAGTCTACGATGCCACATATGCCAAACTCTGTGTGAAACAGAAAAATCTGAATCTGAAGGAGTAAAGAGACAAGTACTACTATTCTGCCTCTCAAACTCCAGAGCAAAAAGTCGACCAAGTCTACGACCCTTCCCTTTCACCATCCCAGTGCGACGGTCCTGTATAAGACAACCATCACGAGAAAATAAGACAGTGTTATCATCATCAACAAGTTGACCCACAAAAATAAGATTTGTGGTGAGTTTAGGAACTAGGAAAACATTTGGTAAGCTAAAAGAAGAATTCGGGCTAATGGACAATGAGAGATTATTTGTTCCAATGATATCCAACTTTTCTCCATTAGCCGTCAAAATCTGCTTATTTTCAGAGTAAGGTTTGGAAGAAGATGGACTCGTGAAAATACCAGACATATGATTAGATGCACCTGAGTCAATTATCCATAGAGGATTTATGACGGGAGAGAGGTGAGAATTCTTACCAGACAAGCCAATAGCAGAAAAGGCAGAGGAAATAGCTGAGGAAACAGAGCTTTGTACCAACTGTCGAATGTCATCATTGATCGTTGTCCCATTCTGCAAAGCACTGCCCAATTTCATCTCAGTTCCAGACCCCTCTGATACACCACCCGTAACATGATAAGCTTGGTGGTTAGTTTTTCTTTTGTGAAAGTTTTTGCCCCCTTTCTGCTGGATTTCACCGCACTCAGTGACGATATGCCCTGGTGTTTTGCAATAGACACAAAAATTCTTCTTCTTGCAGTGAGAGACCACATGCCCAAATTCTTTGCATTCAAAGCATTGTGTCTTTGTAAGATCCTTTGGAAAAGGCCTTCCAAAGTTCTGTTTTGCAACGAATACCGTCTCAACATTCCTTTTGCCATCTAATGCTGCTTGTAATTGAATCCTTGTCTCCTCTCTAAGTAATTCCCCCAAAACCATATCCATCGTTGGTAGTGTACCACGGTTCAAAATGTTGGCCCGAACATTCTCGTAATCAGAACGCAGCTTCATCAAGAACTGAATCACTTTTCGTTCATCATAGAGCGCCTTCAAACTCTTAATGCAACAAGCATTAGTCATGTTACCCATATTCACACTCTCATATTCAGCCCACAAATCCATGAATCCGGCATAAAAATCCTGAATACTCTTCTCACCTTGTTCATAAACAAAGATATCATTTTCAATCTGAAATTTGCGTGCAAGATTTGATTGTTGGTAGACCTTCTCAAGGTAATCCCACATCTCCTGTGCAGTATCAAAACCCCTCATAGGAATCCCAATACTGGTATTCACAGAGCCCAAAATCCATGATACAACTTTAGCATTATTAACCTTCCATTGAGCAGCTGCCAGAGTGGCCGCCGCTTTCGCCTCCGCATCTTTTGCCTTAGATGCATCAGGCAGAATTTCTGAGCCATCAATATAGCCCCACAGCCCTTTCCCTTCAACAAAAAACTTAAAATGAAATCTCCAAATAGAGTAATTTTTCCCATCCAACTTGACAGCCAACACATCATTTTTATCGGAAGCCATTCGGAGTCGCAAATCAAACTCAGATGCAGAACAAAACTGACCTGATATGAAGAAATCACGTAGCACGTGTGGAATCGATCGAAACTGAAGCAAACCCTTTCTTGAGATCAAAACTCAAGTTGAACGTAGACCTTTGATGCTAGCGGATGCGAAATCGTTACCGCTCTGATACCATGTAAAACCCTACATCTATTGCACAAGAGAGAGAGCAGCACAATAGAGTTCGTAGAGAAGAAGAAGAAACGTGAAAAACCATCGCCTATATTATGTTCTCTGTACATTTACAAAAGTCTGAAGACTAAGTATTTATATCTAGGGTACAAAGTTATAAAAGCCTAATAACACAAAAGTCCTATAAGAATATAAGAAATACAACAAAACCCCAAAACTATTTTCTACATGTTGGACGTTAGTTTGTTGGAACTTAGACTAAGGTTTCTTAACGAAGAAATATGTCCCAAACAGGACGGAACTGGACCGGATATTTCATTGCTGCTCAAAGACAAGACGCTCAAATGCTGCAAATGGCAGAGATCATCCGGAATGGATCCGTTGAGTCTATTATTCGAAAGAAAAATGCCTTGAAGATTTCTTAATCCACTGACTGTTGTAGGAAGGGATCCAGAGAGGTCATTGCCAAAAAGACGTAAGTATATCACACTGCTTAGATTGCCGAATTCAGGAGGAATATTGCCTGTGAATCCACAATTATCTGCGACAAATTTTTCAAGTGAAGAGGAAAGATTGCCAACGGAAGCTGGGAGGGTGGTATTGAAAGGGTTACTATCTATCCAAAGTTGTCTTAAAAGCCTGCAACTTGTCAAGGAAGTGATGAAACCCAATTCTCGTTCACTGCTAAAATTGTTTTCTGACAAGCTGAGGATGTCGAGTAACCTTAATTTTCCAAGTGAATGAGGAATCAAACCCGTAAACTTGTTGAATTCGAGGGCGAGGATGGTGAGTTGAGAAGCATTAGAGACAGAGTGTGGGATAGTTCCAGTAAGTCTATTATTCCCAAGATACAGAGTTTGGAGATTAGGAAGCCAAAGTCCCAGAGTTGGCGGTAGATTTCCTTCCAGGTTACATGATAGGTGCTGAAAAGCACCCGTTTAATCTCGTTAACTCGTACTTTGTTAGACAAATTAGGTTGTTATTTGATTTGTGTTTGTTGGTTAATGGTGTTACAGGTACCGAGTGCCCAACGACGTGGAAAACATGCTTTGGAGTGATCTAGGAGCGCCAAGGATGCGACGAGGAGCACAAGAGGACCAAATGGCCGATTTTTGGGACCATGGTCCGGACCATGCATATCCCCGTTCGGACCATGGTCACCGCGAGCTGTAGAGAACAAACTGCACCCGTGGTCCGGACCATGGTTTCGGTGGTCCGGACCATGGCGACAGGAATTTGCGTTTTTACGGTTTTGTGTAATTTGAGGGCCCTAGGTATAAATATCATAACCTAACATTGTTCTAGGGTTCCCGAACTTTAGAGAGAGGCTACTTTTGAGAGAGAAACACTTTGTTCTTCGCGTTCTTCATGCGTTCTTCGAATCAAAGCTCATGGATCATCACCATGTCCTCGGCTAAACCCCTTTTCTAGGGGAGGATGAAGTTCTTCACCAAGTAACCTTGCTTTTTCCTGCGTAGATTATGGTTATTATTCGGATCGGATTACATGTTAAGAACTCGATTTCATATGATCAATGGGATTATGATTTTATTCTTCCAATCTGTTGTGTATTTGTATTCATGTGCTCAAATACCGTAATCATGTAATTATTTTCAATGGTGCGATTGGAGTTCTGAGATGGATTATGCTCGTAAGACGGATCGTGCCGCGATAGTGAGACGGTCCGTGCTATGGGATAGTCCATGCCTTTTAACAACCGCTATATCTTCTTGCGATTATCGTTAGGGTTTGCAAACCCTAACGATAATCCTTTGCGATTCGAGTATTAATCATATCTATGCGATGCTTGGTTATGCGGTATGAACGGATTCTAAACCCTAGATCTTTTTCCCAAACAGTTTCATCTTTTTAATTATTGTGCTCTTCAGTTTAATTATTCCACAAACAATCAAACCAATCTTTTTCCGGAATTGAACTAAAAGCTAATTGGAATTAACGCAACTCAGCCATTTGTCTCCGTGGATCGACACTCGGACTTAACCGCTATTCTTCTGAGTAGTAGTTAATTCTAAGTTCTTATAAATATAATTTTGACTCGGCACGACACGATCAAATTTTGGCGCCGTTGCCGGGGACAATTTGCACGGTTGCTTAGTTTCGATTAATTTTTATTTTAATTCTTAGTTTAGGATTTATTTATTTATTTATTTTTTATTTTTTTTATTTTTTGATTCTTAGTTTAGGACTTTTAATTTTGTTTGTTAGTGTGATTTTCAAAGTGCAGTTTGCAAGGATTATGCATAGGGTAACAGATCAATAACAAAGGATGGCACCATCACTGTGAGTATCGAATAATTTGCATTAGGTTTGATTTGTTATGAAAAAAATATGGATTACACCTATACTCCCCAGTATCCTGAATATGTCCAAGAGCAGTTTAGTCATGCCCAATGGTTTCCTGAACTGAGTTATGATTGTTACTCCGATAGTTATAATTCGGAATGGGAAAATCATTCTACATTTTCATGGATACAACACCATTTGGACCCATATTATGCCACATCCCCAAGGCCTAATTTTTCTAATATTTTCGATCCATGGGCCTACTACCCTACTTCTCCACAACAGTCATATGAGCAACCAGCTCCGCCGCCACCTCAAAAATATTCTTTAGATTTTCAGGAGAAGATGTTGCAAGCTCTTGAGGAGTTTGAGGCTAATAATCAATGTTTCACCCAAGCGCTTCACTCCCAAGCCCAATCTCTGGCAAATATTGAAGCTTACGCAACCCAGATAGAAACTGCGATTAATCAATGGGATGAGGAAATATTATTGAATAATGAACAGGAAGTAGGCATAGGGCATGATGAGGATGCGTGGAAGGTAGTGGAAATTGAGCAAGTAAAGGATATAGATTATGGGGAGAATACGAGGGATGTGGGACAATTAATCACCAACTTTGAAAACTTTAGGGTTGAAGAGGTGGTGTTATCAAAAGGGAGTGTCGATTCCCTTCCTCCTTCATTGGGCTTTACTTTTGAGACCATGCCAAGTGACCAAGGCATAGAACCTGTGCTGACACTTTCATCACATGCATCTATGCCCGTAGATACTGGACCAATGAAAATTTTCACAGTCCCACATTTGCATGACAATTACTCCACGGGGGAGAGAGAAGAGAAAATATTGCCTAGTCAGACCGTTTCTAATCTGATGGGTTCATGTGGAGTCGAGAGCTTGCAAGTGAATAAGGTTTATTGTGAACGAGAAAATGAAATAATGGTCCCAAGGAACAGGCATGTAATAGAAATTGAGTCTGAGGAAGATATGAGTAAGGTGGATGTGTCAATTTCTAACTCTACAGGTGCTAGGGTTGATGTCATTATTGAGGAGCTTGATATTTCCATGGAGAAAAAGGTTTTATTAGAACATGAGCCTCTATCATGTGTGGGTGTTTTGGATATGTCTGATCCTATTGATTCTCCACAATTGGTAAGTTTTAACAAGTTAGAACAGATTGATTTTCTGGGTGTCGATAATTTTGATTTGGTATACCACCCATGTTTAATGAATATTGCCAACAGTCTGAAAATCAATTTGGTTCGAATTGCATATTTGGTTGAACTCAAATTTCAAACGTGGCTAAAGAAATTGAGATACTCTAAGTATTTAATTCTATGGCATGGTCGCGTACAGTTTTTAACAAAGACCTTGAAGCGGGTGAGGATGTTGATGATGGTGATGATGAGTGATGTGGTGGTCAATCCTTGTTGTATAGTGTCTCGTCTTTTCTTTTCTTCCTTAGTTTAATTTATTTTCTTTTGTTTTTCTTGTTGTTTGTGGGGACTAACATGTGCAGGTCGTTGTGCTCAAGTTGGGGGGTCATGCCCCGTGATCTTTAGCCTGTTTAGTTCTCCTTCACGAGGTGATCTCTTTCCTTACTTTTACCTTATTTGTCCTATCTTTTTAGTGCATGACATTCAATGAGGACATTGCATGATTTAAGTTGGGGGGAGGGAACACTTTGTAGTTGATTTTTAAATTTTTTTTTAAAAAAAAAACAACTAAGAAGTTGGATCTTTTGGCGTGGAATTTGAGATTTGTTGTGCTTACTTGTTGATTGACTGAGCTGCGGCGTGCTGCTATTGCATTGGCATGTCTTGTGCCACCATAGTTCTGTTTGTTAGTTTGTTTCAAGGGAGGCATCAAGGCACTTAAGCATGACACAATTGCACATCACGTTTATTGGGTTTGATCACTTGTGAACTTTGCTTTGCTTGTTCTCAAAGGCTATGATTAGTGGAGGCTTATGCCCTAGTGAGCTTTCGTGCCTTAGCTTTCTTTTGGAGAGGTGTCGAAATAACTCTTTGTTTGTCTCGAGAAGAACTAAGTTTGTTGTCAATCTCATTATCTTTTGCAAAGTATTGGAATTGCATGTTTCGTATATCTCTTGGGTTTGGTTTGTTACTTGGATGTTACACCCCTAGGAGATGATCACGGGCAATCTTTTGGATATTTGAACCGGTTTGTCTCTCTTGTTTACATTATCCCTTGCACGCCATTTTGAGCCTTAAACACTTAGTCTTTTCTTTGTTAAACCCCACCTTCCATATTGTGCTTTGAGAAAGGCAAGAGTGTAGAGGTATAATTTTGGGAAAAAGGTGGATCTTGTGCTTGATGTGTGGTGTCCCCCGAATTGAAGGAAAAAGAGTAAAAAAATAAGAAACTAACAAAAAAAAAAAAGAGAGAAAAAAAATGCAAAGAATACCGATGTTGAAAGGAGGGGACACCATTGTGTAGAAAGAGGATTGGTTACATGGTGGTGGAATGTTAGCAATAAGGAGATGTTGAAATAATGTTGAAGGGGCACACGTTGCATATTTGCCCGAAAATGAGTGTCTTGCTATACTTGCTTATTCTCGGGCACATGATTGTTTCACCTTAGCCTTGCGAATTTATCCCTTGCCTAATGTTATAACCTTAATTAAGACCTGTTTGATTCTAGGGGTCTTGGAGTGTGGATTGATGGATTGAGATGGTTCCAATACTTGAGTTATGTTCATGAGATTGTGTGCCCACCATATAGAGCGTTCTTTTCGTGTCATAGTGTGCGAAGTATCTTGCTTCATGTTTACAAAACCTCCAAACCGCACACTTGAGAGTTCATAATGCACCTTGTTTCGAGCGATTTTACTTGTTGAGTGCATGACACGGTGAGGATTGAAGTCGAGGCTCGGTCCGGAGAGAATGATCATTCTTTGTTCACTTGTGATCACGGCCCATATCCATACACACACGCTACACTTGGGTGCCATGATTTCTTTCTCTAGACTTAATAGCATTTGGAACTATGTGGGTTTGTTTTGCCTTTGTGATAGCACCATATTCTTGGCTTGTGATGTTGGCAAGTGTATGACAGGTTTCGCATTTCATGTTGAGAGATTCTTTGTGTTTTGGGGGTGATCACTGCTGAAAACCCTCACGAGACTTCACTCGTCCTACCAGGGCCGCCTGGGGGTTTAAAAGAACTATCATTTAGTTGCATTTAGTTGGTAGTTTCGTTTGTTTCTTTGCTAGAGACTAGCAAAGTGTAAGTTGGGGGGTGTGATAGGTGCTGAAAAGCACCCGTTTAATCTCGTTAACTCGTACTTTGTTAGACAAATTAGGTTGTTATTTGATTTGTGTTTGTTGGTTAATGGTGTTACAGGTGCCGAGTGCCCAACGACGTGGAAAACATGCTTTGGAGTGATCTAGGAGCGCCAAGGATGCGACGAGGAGCAAAAGAGGACCAAATGGCCGATTTTTGGGACCATGGTCCGGACCATGCATATCCCCGTCCGGACCATGGTCACCGCGAGCTGTAGAGAACAAACTGCACCCGTGGTCCGGACCATGGTTTCGGTGGTCCGGACCATGGCGACGGGAATTTGCGTTTTTTTCTGGTTTTGTGTAATTTGAGGGCCCTAGGTATAAATATCATAACCTAACATTGTTCTAGGGTTCCCGAACTTTAGAGAGAGGCTACTTTTGAGAGAGAAACACTTTGTTCTTCGCGTTCTTCATGCGTTCTTCGAATCAAAGCTCGTGGATCATCACCATGTCCGGCTAAACCCCTTTTCTAGGGGGAGGATGAAGTTCTTCACCAAGTAACCTTGCTTTTCTGCGTAGATTATGGTTATTATTCGGATCGGATTACATGTTAAGAACTCAATTTCATATGATCAATGGGATTACGATTTTATTCTTCCAATCTGTTGTGTATTTGTATTCATGTGCTCAAATACCGTAATCATGTAATTATTTTCAATGGTGCGATTGGAGTTCTGAGATGGATTATGCTCGTAAGACGGATCGTGCCGCGATAGTGAGACGGTCCGTGCTATGGGATAGTCCATGCCTTTTAACAACCGCTATATCTTCTTGACGATTATCGTTAGGGTTTGCAAACCCTAACGATAATCCTTTGCGATTCGAGTATTAATCATATCTATGCGATGCTTGGTTATGCGGTATGAACGGATTCTAAACCCTAGATCTTTTTCCCAAACAGTTTCATCTTTTTAATTATTGTGCTCTTCAGTTTAATTATTCCACAACAATCAAACCAATCTTTTTCCGGAATTGAACTAAAAGCTAATTGGAATTAACGCAACTCAGCCATTTGTCTCCGTGGATCGACACTCGGACTTAACCGCTATTCTTCTGAGTAGTAGTTAATTCTAAGTTCTTATAAATATAATTTTGACTCGGCACGACACGATCATTACAGTACTCAAGGCTAATGACTGTCAAGGTTGAGCTGTTAAAGATTGTTTCTGGAATCGGACCGGTTAAGCTATTGAAGTCGAGTCCGAAAAGCTCCAAGTTTGAAAGACTGCCAAACTCCTCTGGTATTTTACCTGTTCAAAGCGAAGCAACTTATGAATTAAGCACATGCAGAAAAAGGTGAAGTTGAAGGACATTAATTGAATGCTATTGGAGGTACATGTGACGAGATGATCAAGAAGAAAGAAACAAAAGGAGAAGGAATTAAGTCTATTCAGATATCAGATGAAAAACATGAAAATTTCTGTTAGAAAATGGGTTTTCATAAAAAATTAATACTAGCTAACTTTGGTGGCTACATCATATGGGACCCAATCATCTTATGAGGTGGGACCACTTGGAAAAGTGTTCTTCAATGGGAGGAGATTAATATTGAATATTTCTCTTGATCAAAACCATTTAGGAGTGAATAAGCAAATGAGTAAAAAAAATGTTTACATGAAATTTGGTCGAAGTATGGAAGGGACCTTGATCCGAAATTGGGAAGGATTGTGGAACAATAATGAATATATAGTAATGTAGAATTTGGGCTAGACTCATTAGGTATATTTTCTTCTTACGGAAAGGAAAAAACAAAAGGTTTGAGTTGTTTAACTTCAAAACCAACTTAACTGTTTCTAACGGTTAATTAAGAGCATTTTCGAAAGGGTGCTTCAGTTCACTGGAATCGCTTTACCTTCAATTTACACGTTTTTTCCAGCGAGGTTAGGTGTATCTGTTCAAATGGCATTTGTTCACCATCAACAGATGTGTCCTTTGCTTTGCGTGTCTTGTATAGCCCAGATTTCTTTTTCATGCAGTTTTTTAGGATTTGTTTTTGATAGGATCAGGGGTATGCCCCTTTGATCTCTTGTATCTAGTTTCTTTTTTGGGTAATAAAATCTCTTTTACCCAGAACAGATGTGTCCTTGATCATATTCTATGTACGTACGATCAGTCACGTATTTAGCCCCTCTTCTCTCCTCTATAAAAGACTAGAATACCCACCCTTTAAACAAACCCTCTTTTTTCTACGAATAAAAGTTAATGGGGTATTCTGAAAAGTTAGATACCAAAAAAAGAAGGTGAATCAAGAATTAAAAAGATTCATCTAAGGGATTTGTGCACTTTTATCTAGATGGCCAACAAAGGTATGTTCGATTTACTATTCTTGAGATGGGTTGAATTCAACATTACATACAAAAAAGGACATGCTATTTTGCTCAAAATTCTAACGGTTACGAAAATTTTCAATCCGATGCCACGATAAACAGGTATTCTAAAGTAAACATATTTAAGGTTCGATTAGGGAAGAATTAAGCGGCTTTAATTTCTGCCAGGTGGACACTCTCATAAGCTGCCACGTGCTATGGGCAGTAGGAGTTCCTCATTCCCATACTGCAGGAAAACTAATTCGTCCGATTTTAAATGAATTACCCATGTACATACAACTTTTATTTTAGAAGGCCAAACTGACGTTGTACCATGCAAGGAGCATTTTGGAAGCCCGTGCTGATTAGTGACTACCCTGTTCCCTCTATCCATTGGATGATGCACAAACTGAAAAGGTTAACAAAAATTATACTATCATACCTTGGAGGTTGTTTCCACCAAGGTATAACCACTTGAGCAGTGTCAAATTCCCAATCCCACGAGGTATGAACCCCGTAAATTTATTCCCATACAAAGATAACTTCTGTAGCACTCTACATTCACCCAAATGCGATGGAATGTCACCGGAAAGCTCATTATAAGAAAGCCGGAGCTCTGTGAGTTTCGGAAGTTGACTACACAAGCAGTCTGGGAGACTACCCGACAATGAATTATTCCCGAAAATGATCATTCGTAAAGACGAGACATTGAACATGCTTGATGGAATCTCTCCGCTGAAGTCATTGCTGATCGAATCGAACGCCTTTCCATTTGATGAAATCAGGAAACATAAATTTTATTAGTGACTCAGAAGACAAATAGCACATGGAAAGACATCATTTCTTTCTTCGACAGCACAAATAACAAAAAACAAAAGCATAATTGTGAGATCAATGGAAAACCTTTAACCGGCGCAATTGACCCAGCTCGGCAGGTAGGTGGCCATTGAAATGGTTGAAGCTGATGTTGAAATAGGTTAGGAAGGAGAGATTTCCCATCTGGGGAGGGATGGTGCCCTTAAGACCCATGTTAGAGAGATCCAAGGAGGTGACCCTGTTTTGGCCGCGACGGCGGCAAGAGACACCAAGCCAGTGGCAGAATGAGGTGTTTGTGGACCAATTAGTTGCCAATATGTGATTTGGGTCATAGGTGATGTGGGATTTGAAGGCCAAAAGAGCTGACTGATCATCTGAACTGGTGTAGTTGGCTGCACCACCACCTAAAGCTAAGAAAGATTGCATGAACATTAACACCAAAGCAAAAGACAAGAAGGCAGTAGTAGTAGCCTTCTCCATGATGCTGGCAGGGAGAATGAGGAATGGGTAATTTGGGGACAGGTATATGCAAATATGTAATGTATGGGATTTGCGGTTTACATGCTATTTATATCCCATTTTGACGAACTAACAAGAGACCGGGGCAGGGGTTGTGCGAGTGGTTATTCCGTGCTCTTGGAGCATTACTCTATAGGGTTGCGGCGTTGCGCATTACACATTTGTGTGGGATTCATTCATGTCGATATCCAATCATTTTCATTTTTGTCATGAGCGACAAACTCGATTAGCTGGTCAAAATGAATGGTTGGAATCCCGCTAATTGGTCCACAATGGGGAACTGAAAATCATAACATCCTCCTACGTCCAAACTCACATCAGGTTCCCAAATCCTAATTAGTAGCACTAATAATGTCACGAGGGATATCATCAGTCCAATACCACTAACATGAGCTTAATTAATCTTTAATCAATATTTCACCAATACAAAGATTGTGAACTCGAGAAAATAGTACTATTTCTATTGACAGTCAACTAAGCTGATAATAAGCAAAAAAGAAGACAAAAAAAAAAAAAATCGCTCACTTAACCCTTCAATAGTGCATGCATACCGTATAATTATTTCCCATGACGAGGAGAGCCAAATGTGAATGGAAGAATCATATAAAAGAAAATGATTCCCAGCCAAGTAATTCACTTTGAAAGGCTAGGTTTAGTTTTCCCCACTTTTGTTTGCATGCTTGAGGCACCAATGTGTGGATGAAATCTCAAAATATTGCCAACTTCTAACTCACTCAAGAAAATGGGGGAAAGCTACTTGTGTGAAAAAGGTTCAAGAGATGACAAAGAAGATAAAGTTTGCTTGATGGTGTTTTCTTCCATTTGGGATAATGATTCTGCTGCCACACACTTTGGTATCAAGTTGACAGAGAGTGAGAGACTCAACCCATCTAATGCATGGAATGGGACCTTGAAATCTGTTCTCGTCCAAAAATAATCCTCGGAGGTTAATTCTATTGACCTTTGATTGTCACCGGAACCGACCCAGTTAAGTTATTTCTACTTGCAGATAAAGTGATCAAATTAACTACTTCAATTACAAATTTCACTAGGAATTTTACCCTCGATCTCACAATCTGACATATAAATGTATTGGATAGAAGAGGAGAGATTTCCGATTGCTAGCGGAAGGATGCCATTAAAAAAGATTATGTCTAAATGTTTTTCAAGTTGAAGATTTGTGGTTTAGTTGGTATTTATATACTACTATTTTGACGCACTAATTGGAGTCAGGGGCGCACGGCTCCTTGGGTCCACACTTTTCACCGGCGTGGGCATTTTGGTCCATTTTGTTTAAGAGCATCTCCAACGGTGTGGTTAAAAATGTTAACTAAAAATACTTCTCTGTTTCTGTAATTTGCACAACACTCCCTTTGTCCTATTAAAACGACACAGCCATCCATCAGTACTGAAACGTGAGTTTACCAACGGAAATAGACAACATACTCTGAAATATCTTCCCTCATATATATTTAGCTAACTAATTCATTTATTATGGAAATTTATGCCCCTAAATACAGGAACAAAATAAATGTTACTATGTAAATGCCTCCCCCTTCCTCGTACCACCACAATGCCACCTAGCTTCATTATCACCTCAACGTATAAACAATCTAACCATTTTCTTTTCTAGCATGGACGACAAACTCGATAAGCCACACAAAATGAAAGGTTGGACTCACACTATCCCTTGGGATTATTGATCAAATAACGGTAACTAAAGATTCCAAAATCTTTTATCCGATGACTACATTTGTGCACAAAAAATCAGAATAAATTAATAAAGAACCCTAATGTTATCCCAAATTAAAAGGTTGGAATCACGATAATCAGCCAATCAGGAAAATATGAGATACTGCCATGCGGTTTCGAGACAAGAAACTCAATAAGCCGCACAAAATAAAAGGTTGGAATCACGATAATCAGCCAATCAGGAAAATATGAGATACTGCCACGCGGTATCGAGACATCTCATGCTAATATTACACATTTATGTGGGTCTCTTGCTACATAGTCAATAAGTGACCATTGTCTTTTTTTATTACTTTGAATTTTTTTTATTCCTCTAATCGAGCTGCATGTACAATATTATCTCCTATCTAGCTTTTTATTTTATATATACACACACACACGAAAAGCTACATAGGAGTAATAAGCTATAAAAAAAAGGAGATAATAATGAAACAGTGAAAACAATAATTGAGGATAACAAAAAAAAAAAAATCACTTATATAAAGGATAATCGAGAGGCACACATGATGGGTGTAAGACTTGAAATAAGACGACAAAACGCATCATAATTCTAGACAGACGAGGCTGCTGCTTTTCTTTTTTTCTTTTTCCCATTTTCCATCCAGACAAGGACTCAATGGGCTGTGTTGGGCTACACATAATGTTGGGTGCAGACAACATTCAACAGTGGTCTGTCCCGGGGGTGTAAGGGGCAGAGCCGCCAGATGTGTGTAATTTTGGTCATAGGACCCGACCTATTTATATTGCAGTTTGCTAATAATTAGGGTTATCAGTTTTTAGAGAAAAACAAAGAGGCGAGAGAAAACGCAGATCTCAAAGAAATTGCGAGAAGACTTGTACTCTTGATTTTGATTTCATAGTGGACTGGTGTGGCTCCCATGATTTTTCCTCACGTTGAGGTTTTTGACATATATCTTGTGTCTTGTTTTTCTTTCCGGTTTTCTATTATGCACGGTTGTTTGTTTTTTCATTCTGTGATTCATTATTCTCAAGATCCGTAGGCCGGCGTTGTGGGGTTCGAAAATACTAACACACAAAACGTTAGCGCATCAGACCACTGTCCACCCTGCCATCCCTTAATCCGGACTTGTAACTAACTCAATGATATTTGGTCCTTTTTTACTAAATTATAATTTCCCATAATGACTTTCTTGAAAAGTATCTTCAGTTCATCTTCCATCTCTTCAACATTAATCTGCATGCGATGATTTCCCACTACCTTTCTCCTACCACTTTCTTTTCAATTAGTGAATAAATTCTATCTGCCGGCCGTGCAAACCGGAAACCGTGGGGTTTTCGCCACCATTATTGTGAGTTAATTGTTACAATGCCATTTAATTGTTCACAATCTAAACCGCTCACCTTGACATTGTTGGTCTCAAAAAGTATTATATTCACGCAAAAAATTAAATAGGGGGTCATCCTTAGACATTGTTAGGTACTTCAAAAAAGTTGAACTTTGATTTATAAATTGAACGGTCTGCTTCTATCAATAAATTTTAAATAGGGGGTAGGCGTGATTTACCCTTTCACCAGTGTCAACCATAAAAAAATTCCCACGACAAGGCTATAATTAAGAGAAAATGATTCCCAGCCCTATGGGGAATATTGAAAGGTTAGTTTTAGATTTCTCCAAACTGATATATACCCCCTATTGTGAGTTGAGTCTTAGTTTTCTCCAAACTGGTCCCACTTTTGTTTGCATGCTTTTGTTTGGCAACTTCTAACTCATTCAAAGCTATGTGGAAAGCTACTTGTGTGGAAAAAGTTTATTGTGAATTTGTGATCGTGGTTTCTACCATTTGGGATAATAATTTTGCTGCCACATACTTTGTATCAAGTTGAGAGATAGAGACTCTCAACCCATCTCGTGCATGGAATGGTATCTTGTAATATATTCTCGTCCAAAAATAATCCTTGGAGGTTCTGTAGACCTTTGATTGTCATTGGATCAAACCTAGTTAAGTTATTTCTACTTGCAGATAAAATGATCAAATTACTAAAATTACGAATTTCACTAGGATTTTTACCCCTCGATCTCACAATCTCACATATAAACTTATTGGATAGAAGAGGAGATCCGATTGTCGGCGGAAGAATGCCATTCAAAAGATTATATGATAATACTAAGCAGCGGCGGAGCTATGTGAAGGCCAGTGTGCACTGGATTTTGGGAATTTTTTTTTTTCACATTCGCAAAAATAAATATATTACAAGTTCAACTAGAATATCATTTTTAAAAAAAGAGAACTTATTTAGTGTTCTTGGAGTGTCAATACATGGTGTCACAGTACCCTTTTTCTCTATATATTTATGTGGGAATCAATAATCAATGTATGTGTGTCACCTAAAAATGTGATGGAAAAGGGTGTTAGGATACCAAATGGGGATGCCCCAGGATTAATTACTTATAAGCATGCAACCTCAATTCACCAATTTTTGCCTCAAAACTATCTTGTGTTACAAAATGATGATTATTATGATAAATGCAAGTCAAGTGAGAATTCTTTTTACATTTGCACTTATCATCTTCTTAAATCTATCAATAACTCCTCTATTTTGTGTTGAAGACAATTCGTTGAGAACTAAAAATTAAATTATTTTACGTATAAAAAACAGGAAATTGTCTAAAACATAAAATTATTTTTTATTTTTCTTCATAGCTATTTTATTTTATGTAATAGTTAAATAATTTTGAAATTGGAATATAAATTGAAGAAAAGTTTAAAAGAAAATCAAGGCATGTTTGCTTCTTAAAATGGAGAGATTTTTTTCCACAACAAAGAGGTGTGTATGGATTGACAGGATTGTGCCCTCACTGATACAAAATTTTGGCAACGCCACTGATACTAAGTATGTTAAACGTCTGGATTTATCAAGAAAGTGATCGAATTAAGAAGCTCAATTTTGTGATGAACAAAAGTAACCAGTTAGTGGTTTTCCCAAAGGTAAGTGCCTCTTGGAATTTTAAATTCCCAAGCAAATATAGAAAAGTCAAGACCTATCAGGTTGCCAGGCTGGTCGCATTTGTGATAGAATTTGAAATAACTCTACTGAGATTGTTTTCTCCAAGGCTAATTTCTTCTTGATTTGAACTCCAAATCAGTGGTGATCGAGTAGAGTAAGTATATATAATGTTCTTAAACATCTCAACGAGTAGTAATTTGTTACAATACGAGATTCATGTATTTTACATTAATTTCCAGTCTCTAATGTCGTAAAGGGAGAGTAGTACATTGGAAATATTTGAAGATTGTCGATCGAGAAATTATGTAGTGCCCATGAGATACGGCCACGTGGTGTTCGAGACCTTTCATAAATTACACATTGATGCGGGGCTCAACAACAAATAATTGTTCGGGTGCATGGCGACCACCCCACTTGACATGACTTGCTGGCTAGGTCCATCCTTCGCATATAATCAGATGATGTGAAGTGCGAAAATTTCTCCGTTGGATTGAGATTTGAGAAGGGGACTAGAGAATGGGAAGACCTGATCAACGTACATAGCACGACGATTCTATTGATTTATTATTATTATTTTTTTGGCTTTCAGGAAGACCGAAAACGACTATTAGGACACAGCTTTCCAAACGTCCTAGTTGGGTTGGAATCATACTTTTATGTGTGATCATTTGTAATTTGTAACTTTCAAAACGTCCAAGTTCACATTTAACAATGAAAAATATGCTAAATAACAAAAGAGCATAAATAGTTGGACACAACTAAAAGAAAAAAATAAGTAAATGCCCTGGAGATTTAACTGGTGGGTCTCGATACTGTCTCAGTATTTACTACTATGCTCCACAACTAACTTGGAAAAAAATATGGATGAAATCCGTAAAAGGTGGAAAGCTTAGTGAATCATGCTAAGGGTGACGCTTGAAAACTTTTCTCTAAGCAGATCGGAGCAGGGTCACATGGTATCTCCTATTAATTTTCTAACTTTTACACAAACAAACCCATATTCAATACCTTGCACCAGCAACTTAACACTTCACCTCCACTCCATATCACAACTCATCACACCCTGGAAGACCAGAACTTATAACACCTCACCTCCACCCCATATCACAACTCATCACACAAAACTTAAGTCCATACATACCATGCACCGATTCATTCACTGATACACAACACACACACGAATAAGAAACTAAGACCCCATCAAGGTTTTAAATAGCAGTAGCAAAACACATGTATAGGGGAGAGCGATTTTAGTGTGATGGTTGTAAGTGGTGGTGGCATATCAAACGATATATAGTGGAAATCGGGTGACGGGTGTAGCGGTCGTGAATTTTTAAAATCATTAACATACTGAATAAGTTCATGACCACCCCATTCAAATCTACTTCATTAAATTCCTTTTCCACTGAGGTAGCTTTTGTATTCTCCACATTAGCTTTATAATTGATGAGATTCGCCACCATTATTGTGGGTTCCAATGTGCGTTAATTGGAAAAAAATGGATGAAATCTCAAAAGGTCGTCAAAATAGTATATTCACGCAAAAAATTAGCTCATCCTTCGACATTGTTAGGTTCTTCAAAAAAGTTGAACTTTGATTTATAAAATGAATGGTCTAGTTCTATCAATAAATTTTAAATAGGGGGTAGGCGTGATTTACCCATTCACCAGTGTCCACCATAAAAAAATTTCCCCCGACAAGGAGACCCAAATGTTAATGGAAGAATCCTATAATTAAGAGAAAATGATTCCCAGCCCTATGGGGAATATTGAAAGGCTAGTTTTAGTTTTCTCCAAACTGATATATACCCCCGTATTGTGTTTTAATCCAGACTTGTAACTAACTCAATGATATTTGGTCCTTTTTTACTAAATTATAATTTCCCATAATGACTTTCTTGAAAAGTATCTTCAGTTCATCTTCCATCTCTTCAACATTAATCTGCATGCGATGATTTCCCACTACCTTTCTCCTACCACTTTCTTTTCAATTAGTGAATAAATTCTATCTGCCGGCCGTGCAAACCGGAAACCGTGGGGTTTTCGCCACCATTATTGTGAGTTCCAATGTGCGTTAATTGTTACAATCTAAACCGTTCACCTTGCAAGGTCCTCAAAGTATTATATTCACGCAAAAAATTAGCTCATCCTTAGACATTGTTAGGTACTTCAAAAAAGTTGAACTTTGATTTATAAAATGAACGGTCTGCTTCTATCAATAAATTTTAAATAGGGGGTAGGCGTGATTTACCCTTTCACCAGTGTCCACCATAAATCCTATAATTAAGAGAAAATGATTCCCAGCCCTATGGGGAATATTGAAAGGCTAGTTTTAGTTTTCTCCAAATTGATATATACCCCCGTATTGTGTTTTAGTTTTCTCCCGGTCCCACTTTTGTTTGCATGCTTGAGGCAACTTCTAACTCATTCAAAGCTATGGGGGAAAGCTACTTGTGTGGAAAAAGTTTATTGTGAATTTGTGATCGTGGATTCTACCATTTGGGATAATGATTTTGCTGCCACATACTTTGTATCAAGTTGAGAGAGAGAGAGACTCTCAACCCATCTCGTGCATGGAATGGTATCTTGTAATATATTCTCGTCCAAAAATAATCCTTGGAGGTTCTGTAGACCTTTGATTGTCATCGGAACAAACCTAGTTAAATTATTGCTACTTGCAGATAAAATGATCGAACCACTTAAATTACGAATTTCACTAGGATTTTTAACCTCGATCTCACAATCTCACATATAAACTTTTTGGATAGAAGAGGAGATCCGATTGTCGGCGGAAGAATGCCATTCAAAAGATTATAGGATAATACTAAACAGCGGCAGAGCTATGTGAAGGCCAGTTGGGGCACAGGCCCACACTGGATTTTGGGGAATTTTTTTTTTTTTACGTTCGCAAAAATAAATATATTACAAGTTCAATTAGAATATCATTTTTTTAAAAAGAGAACTTATTTAGTGTTCTTGGAGTGTCAATACATGGTGTCACAGTACACTTTTTCTCTATATATTTATGTGGGAATCAATAATCAACGTATGTGTGTCACCTAAAAATGTGATGGAAAAGGGTGTTAGGATACCAAGTGGGGATGCCCCAGGATTAATTACTTATAAGCATGCAACCTCAATTCACCAATTTTCGCCTCAACACTATCTTGTGTTACAAAATGATGATTATTATGATAAATGCAAGTCAAGCGAGAATTTTTTTTACATTTGCACTTGTTTCTCTTCTTAAATCTATCAATAACTCCTCTCTTTTGTGTTGAAGACAATTCGTTGAGAACTAAAAATTAAATTATTTTACTTATAAAAAACAGGAAATTGTCTAAAACATAAAATTATTTTTTATTTTTCTTTATTGCTATTTTATTTGATGTAATAGTTAAATAATTTTGAAATTGGAATATATGTTGAAGAAAAGTTTAAAAGAAAATCAAGGCATCCTTGCTTCTTAAAAAGGAGAGATTTTTTCCCACAATAAAGAGGCATGTATGGATTGACAGGATTGTGCCCTCACTGATACAAAATTTTGGCTACGCCATTGATACTAAGTATGTTAAACGTCTGGATTTATCAAGAAAGTGATCGAATTAAGAAGCTCAATTCTGTGATGAACAAAAGTAACCGGTTAAGTGGTTTTCCCAAAGGTGAGTGCCTCTTGGAATTTTAAATTCCCAAGCGAATATGGAATTGAACCAGTGAACATGTCGTTAGAAACGTCAAGACCTACCAGGTTGCCAGGCTGGTCGCATTTGTGATAGATTTTGAAATAACTCTACTGAGATTGTTTTCTCCAAGGTTAATTTCTTCAAGATTTGAACTCCAAATCAGTGGTGATCGAGTACGGTAAGTATATAATGTTATCTAACATCTCAACGAGTAGTAATTTGTTACAATACGAGATTCATGTTTTCTACATTAATTTCCAGTCTCTTATGTCGTAAAGGGAGAGTAGTACATTGTAAATATTTGTAGAGTGCTGATCGAGAAATTATGTAATGCCCATGAGATACCGCCACATGGTGTTCCAGACCTCTAATAAATTACACATTGATGCGGGGCTCAACAACAAATAATTGTTCGGGTGCATGGCGACCACCCCCTTGACATGGTGGCTTGCTAGCTAGGTCCATCCTTCGTATATAATCAGATGATGTGAAGTGACAAAATTTCTCCGTTGGATTGAGATTTGAGAGGGAGACTAGAGAATGGGAAGACCTGATCAGCGTACATAGCACGGCGATTGCATTGATTTTTTTTTGGGCTTTTAGGAAGACCGAAAACGACTATTAGGACACAAGTTTCCAAATGTCCTAGTTGGGTTGGAATCATACTTTTATGTGTGATCATTTGTAAGTTGTAACTTTCAAAACGTCCAAGTTCACATTTAGCAATGAAAATGCTAAATAACAAAAGAGCATAAATAGTTGGACACAACTAAAAGAAATAAATAAGTAAATGCCCTGGAGGTTTAACTGGTGGGTCTCGATACTGTCTCAGAATTTACTACTATGCTCCACAACTAACTTGGAAAAAAATGTGGATGAAATCTGTAAAAGGTGGAAAGCTTAGTGAGTCATGCTAAGGATGACGCTTGAAAACTTTTCTCTAAGCTGATCGGAGTAGGGTCACATGGTATCTCCTATTAATTTTCTAACTTTTACACAGACAAACCCATATTCAATACCTTGCACTAGCAAGTTAACACCTCCCCTCCACTCCATATCACAACTCATCCACCCAAAACTTAAGTCCATCAAAACATGTTCGTCCAAAATAGGTCCAAAGAGGCTGATAGGCTCGTCGCGGCTGGTTTGTAAAACTATGCTCATGAGGCTAAACGAAACAGATGTCCAAATTTCTATCCACCGAGCTAAACCAAAACTTAAATCACTTGAGTCTAGGTTGACCTAATTACAAGTCAAAATTAAAACATTATTTGCACCGCCTATGGAAACAAATGTTTCCTCCAAATTAATCATAGATGTCCGTGTGATTGGGTAGTCAATGTGATTGTGTACTATACAATCACACGGACCGCTGTGATTGATTTTGTGGAAACATTTAATTTGTTTCCATTGCCGGCGGAAGTAACTTGTTCTGTTTTTGAAATTATGACAACCAAAATTCAGAAGTTTTCTCCCCTACGCGAGATTACAGATTACCGATTTTCCAAACAATCAAACAAATCAAGCCTGTAGTTTTCCAATATTGGATTTGAGTAAAAAGTTCTACACAATGAGACATTTTGTTCTGTTTAACTTGTCCAGCTCATTCAATGTGCAATTGAGACATTTAGTTCTGTTCAATACTGTAGAAGACTTTATGTGAAGACCCCTGTAGCACAATGAGTTGATATTCACAAAATACGGATTTCATTTGATTCCCTCAAAACACAATGAGTCGATATTCTCTCAATGCCCACATCTACTTGTCAATAAAGGAGGCTCGTACGAACTAGCGTGATCAAATCCATTTTTCCGTCACACAAAGATAATATTTGTTTTTAAGAGCAAAGCATAATATTATTAACCTTTGATAAAGATACAAAGATTAATAAAACAGAGGGCGTGAAGACAAAACCATGGCCCCTTTCCTACAAACCACAATTTTTTTTTTTTTTGAACAGCAAAATTTTATAACCTTTGAAAATGAATTACAAAGATTAAGGGATGCAAGCAATGAGGTATCAAGATGAAGAAGGGGCAGACCCACAAAGAAGACTCCCCTCACATCAAAAGGCACCTGCCGCTAGGAACCAATAGCTCATAGATATCGGCATCACAACGAAAGTGAAACGTCCCAACTAGGTTGGCACCCAACACATTCGACAATCATATGCCACATGAGGTCAAGAGAGGAGTGGATGACAAGAGATCAACCTAACTCCATCAAAGAAAGCTAAACAAGATGTAATAAAACACAATCCAAACTTCAGCTAGAATGATCAGACCACCAAAAGATGAAAATGCTGCCATCGGTCTGAGATAATGAAATTGGTAAGTCACCAGACTTGATGGCATAGGGCAACCATGAAGAAAATCTTGCCGCTGATCAGTCACACAAAGATAATCTATTATTAAACGACATGCATTTTTTGAAT
Organism: Vaccinium myrtillus; assembly: GCA_016920895.1. Taxonomy (NCBI): domain Eukaryota; kingdom Viridiplantae; phylum Streptophyta; class Magnoliopsida; order Ericales; family Ericaceae; genus Vaccinium; species Vaccinium myrtillus. The sequence continues at coordinate 78,090 of JADGMU010000249.1, read as the reverse complement.
TGCGGAAAGTGGAAATGATGTACAAGACTATAAGAAGTTGATAGATCATCTTGAAATGTATTCAGAATGTTACGACTTGTTGAGTTTGCTGATAACGCTCGGAACGTTCTTGAATTTGAGAAACTTGACAATGAAACAATTCCTGTCCTCACTCCTCACTGTAAGTCCTGTTTAGCTAATTTTTCCCCCAAAAAATTTTCAACATACGTTAAGCTAAATGCTAATATTATTCAAGCAGTTGAGACGATGTTGAGATTTCACAAACTTAAAATTTTACAATCATGTTGTTCATAGTTCGCCCCCACGTTCACAATCCATCCCTGCTTCACAGCACAGCTCAATTCTGTGATGAACAAAAGTCACCAGTTAAGTGGTTTTCCCAAAGGTGAGTGCCTCTTGGAATTTTAAATTCCCAAGTGAGTATGGAATTGAACCAGTGAACATGTTCTTAGAAAAGTCAAGATCTACCGGGTTGCCAGGCTGGTCGCATTTGTGGTAGAATTTGAAATAACTCTACTGAGATTGTTTTCTCCAAGGTTAATTTCTTCAAGATTTGAACTCCAAATCAGTGATTCAGTGGTGATCGCGTAGAGTAAGTATATAATGTTATCAAACATCTCAACGAGTAGTAATTTGTTACAATACGAGATTCATGTTTTTTACATTAATTTCCAGTCTCTTATGTCGTAAAGGGAGAGTAGTACATTGTAAATATTTGAAGAGTGCCGATCGAGAAATTATGTAGTGCCCATGAAATACCGCCACGTGGTGTTCGAGACCTCTCATAAATTACATATTGATACGGGGCTCAACAGCAAATAATTGTTCCGGTGCATGGCGACACCACCCCACTTGACATGACTTGCTAGTTTGGTCCATCCTTCGTATATAATCAGACGATGTGAAGTGACAAAATTTCTCCGTTGGATTGAGATTTGAGAGGGAGACTAGAGAATGGGAAGACCTGATCAGCGTACATAGCATGGCGATTCCATTGATTTTTTTTTTTTTTGCCTTTTAGGAAGACCGAAAACGACTATTAGGACACAACTTTCCAAACGTCCTGGTTGGGTTGGGATCAAAGTTAGTGATCATTTGTAACTTTCCAAACGTCCAAGTCGATCCACGTTTAACAATGAAAATGCTAAAAAACAAAAGAGCATAAATTGTTGGACACAACTAAAAGAAATGAATAAGTAAATGTCCTGGAGGTTTAACTGGTGGGTTTCGATACTGTCTCAGAATTTACTACTATGCTCCACAACTAACTTGGGAAAAAATGTGGATGAAATCTGTAAGGTTGAAAGCTTAGAGAATCATGCTAAGGATAAACAATACAATGTGGGGTACGAATAGACAAAGGATAATTGAGCGCATCAAAGAAATAATTTCAAATAATAAGGATTGATGACTCAACGATTAGTGTCAACAAACAAAGTAATGAACGACGAAGTCAATAGATCAACAAATAGTATGACGAGATATTTAACTGATTAATGAATCACCAGAACAATAGTCGAATGATAATTAAGAATAATTTTAAACCAAATAGTCTGCTCAATAGTATCAGAAAGTCCAAACCAAAGTGGGAATTATCATTATAATAATCAAGTATCAAATGCCAAATATATTTTCTAACAGCTCAGCCCATTGAATCAAATACAGTACCTATAGCTGGATGACGCTTGGAAACTTTTAATTGTTCGGCGTCCTTTTGTTCGGGGTCATGTTCCTAGCATTTTTGAAATTAATACAACCAAAATTCAGAAATTTTCTCCCCTATGCGTGATTACCGCTTTTCCAATCAAAGAAACAAATCAAGCCCGGAGTTTTCCAGTATTGGATTTGAGTAAAAAGTTCCACAGAGTCGTTCAGAAAGATAGTAATAATAATAATAATAAACATTTAAACAAACATAATAAGAAGAAGAGTTTGGGGGAGATCTGATGCCCCAAACTAATCGTCAATTTGGGGGAGATGTTCATGATTTTGGGAGATTTGGGGAAGCAAAACGGCACCATTTTGCTTTCTTTTCTTTTTCTTTTCTTTTCTTTTTTCTAGGCCCAAAACGCACCAAAACGTACAGCGTTGTTTTATATAACCAACTTGTCTGAGTTTGTGCCTCTATATAAGGACCTTGTCAATGATATTATATAACCTGAAAAAGATAGAGACAAAGAAAGCTTTTACCAATATTCTAACTTTCTTTTCTTTTATTTACTTTGGCATTTTCATTCCTTCCCTACCTTTTTAGTTTAGCCTAGTAAATTTTTTATCAAAAAAAAGAAAAGAAAAGCGGTATTTTTTTCAACCCACAGGCCTAAAAACAATAGATACAATAAAAGACCCAAAAGGTCCTAACAAAAACAAGAAAAGAAAAATAAAAAAATAAAAATAAAAGGCCCAATATTTAACATTTGGGTTATTTTTGTCAGCTTTTCAACAAAAATTGTGAGAATTTATTATTCGTCTAAATGAGAGGGATCGAAAAACTGTAAAAATAGGAACTAAAACAATTGAAAACTATTGGTCCAAAACAATTCGTCTTTAATATTCTTTTTTATTTTGCTATTGGTCAAAACTCAAAACTTTTCAACTTTTTGACTCATCTCATGAAAGACTGATTAATCCAGACATCATAATGCAAATCCAACAAAAATTGAATAAATAAAAAATATCAAAAATAAAAATTTTAAGGCTAAAGTTCGTCTCTGCCCATAAAAGACGGTGCTGATTATTACTAGTTGTTTTGGGTTCATAGCCCACGATAAGGTTCCTAAGCTCACTTTTTCAACGTGTAAATAGTATTTTTAATAGATCACGCTACGACAAATTTAAAAGCACAAGTTCCTATGAGTTCGACATCGCACTTGTATGCTTTTAATACGATTCATGCGTTTGCGAGTATATTAAAATTTCACTGCAAAATCCAAAAGTCAAGAAATATACTAATTATATGCTATTAGGGTGATATTTAATGTGGGGATGATAATGAGTCAATTGGGAGAAAGTAGGAAGAAGCCAGAGCATCCAGTTCTTTTTATCGCTTTGCAAAATTTGCCATTAGTCATGGGACCCCATTCCTCTTTTATTATGAAGAGCTAGCTGTAGTGGACCATGATTTGGTAATTGGAAAATGCAAACGGCTAATGATGCCTTCATTCTCTGTCTTTGGGTTTCTTTTCAAGAAAAAATCAAAGCTTGGTTAGTTCATTTAAAAAACTATGCGGTTGGTTACGTGATTTGCGTTTGATATAGATTGCTTGATTATGTTTTTTGGATTTGGATTGCCAAACAGGATTTTTTTTGTGCGTCTGAAATACAGAGGTTTTAATACGTAATTTGGATGGACTGACATTACAGGTATTTAATTGGAATTGCGGTTGCCTTCTGCGATTGAGGCTAGGGTTAGGGTTGTAAAATACGGAAAAGAACATTCAAATTACGGTGGTGATCTTTTCGATTGGGGCTAGGGTTGCGATGCTAACAAAGCAATGAGTTGTATGCTTTTGGAACTGAATTTGGCTCCTGTTCAACCATTTGGAGAATTTGGCTTGTGAAACTATGCTTTTGGAAGTAAATTGGACTTTTGAAAAATCTAATATAGATTATAGAGTTCAATAATATACCCTCTTGGAGTGAAGTTATTCAATTATTTGAAGTTAGTTTTTAATTTCTGGTTTAGGCAAAGGTTAATATAGTTTTTCCCATTAGAGGGTTAACTGTATACTAAAGTGCTTTAGAGAAACAAAGAGAAATTTCATGTCACTAGGAGCTCGGTTCATGAGCAATGGTGTTTAGTGAGTTGGTGAGAGTATTGGAATTGCTACTTGAAACTAATATTGGGGACGTTGGAGATTTTGTTCGTCTTTTTTCAATAGATTTTATAACTGTTATAGTGTTACTACAATTATTGTTTTCTCTTTGCATTAATTTTTCCTCACAAATTTTCCCCTTTTACACATTTACGGTTGGTTTAAGTTTGGATTGGAATTGATACTTGGAAGGTTGTCAAATGTAGCTTTCAAATGTCTCTTGCATTAGGAATTTCATTTGACAAGTGACGATTCCCTTTGTACCATTTTACTTGGTTTACTAATAAGTTGCATGTACTTCAACATGTTTTTACTTGGTACACGTCTCCCCGGAAGATGTTTATTGCCAACAGCCAACGGTTGCACAGTCCACAATTTCTCTCAACTGATTTTTGTGATATTAATTATCCTTCTCAACAATTATAGCTTGTTTTAGTCATATTGAGAAACTACCATAGCTTACAACTTCACTGTGTAGAAGTGTTGATGCGCAGCCATTTGGCCAATTTCCCATTTCACTTATCCTATATGTTTAGGAGTAACAAAATTTGATGAGGATGTTTTCCTCCTTTTCTCTTCTCCCCTTTTCTAATTTTTTATAGGAAATTTCTGTATTAGGCCTCTAGGAACTTATTTTTGAATCCTTTTTTATTATTTGGGCGTTATGGCTCCATAGGAACAGAATCCACTTTGACAATATTTTTTCCCATCCTAATGATGTTTTGATGTCTTACAAAGCTTTGTTTCCTCAGGTTATGCGAAGTGAGAAGAATGTGCTTAGTCATAATGTTTCTGTCTTGCCTCTTATCGAAGAAGATCAAAGGAGGAGAGATAGATCAGTTCTTCTTTGTGTCAGTTTTGTTGCACTAATAATTTTGCAAATGGTCAAACAACTATGAAGTTCCATATTGGTGGGGCTTGGCAGGAGAAAGATGTTGAGGTGGATGGACAAAAATGGGGAAGTAGCAGCTCTTAGTGCGAATGGTGCAGAAATCAGAGCGTGTTTCAAAGTTATTCAGTGGAGCTGTGCTACAAAGGTTACCATTCTGACGAATAGCCTGCTTCTGGTGAAGTTTTTGCGTAAGTATATTACCCCTAATGTATGGTTTAAGTGCTAATACTTGAGATGTAGGTCTATTCCTAGAAAAGGTGGGCGAATTTTGTAAATATATATTAATGAATTTCGAGATTCCTAAAAAACCAATTGATGCAACCGCGGGCCTTGCCCGCGGGCGAATTAACTAGTGTTCTTTTAAAATTCCAGCAAAAAGCCAAACAACGTTCACTATATATAAGTTTTTCTGAAGGCAGTAAATCTACAAATGTTTGAAGGAAATGATCTTCTTTTACATGTTCTGCTAATAAGAAGTGTTATTCTTCTTGTTCATTTCTAGTTTTATCAATCTGGTATGTGAACTTCCTCTTATCTTTCTATTACAAAAGGGCATGTCAGGCAGTGTTCTAAAAGTCGCTAGTCGCTCCCAGGTCGGATGGCTGCCGACTAGCGACTGGGGGACTAGTCGGGGACTAGTTGGCTAGATTTATTTATTTATTTTAAATATATATTCTCCTTCATCCTTCATAAGTTTTGAGTAAGTAGAATAACATAAGTAGCAAATCATCAAATAAAAATAAACAATCTGTTTTTTACCTTTTTAATGCCTTAGTGGCAACTAAAAGTCTAAAACCACAACAAGAATAATTAATCCTTAGTGGCAAACCACAACAACAATATACAGTGTGTTAATTTATTGATTTATTCTACAATCTACAGTACGTGGAAACTGTTTTTTAATGTATATTCTACAATCTATAAGTGGAAACCACAAACCACAAACCTTAGCCTCTCGTAATGATAGATAGAGAGACAATTAAATTATTAAAACTGTTTTTTAATGTACTGTACATCATCCACAGTTTTGAGTTTGACCCAAAAATTTAGCAAATTCTGTTTTTTTACCCCAATTTTTCCGATTAGTCACCGACTTGTCCGATTTTTTTTCGATTCACGACTTTTCCGATTAGACGACTTGTCCGATTAGTCGCCGACTTGTCCGACTTGAGCCCGACTAAGTCGGTCGGCGACTAAATCAACCGACTAGGCCCTAGTCGACTCGGAGAGCCCCCGACCCCGACTTAGTCGCCGACTAGTCCCGACTTTTAGAACACTGATGTCAGGTTAAAAGTAATGTGGAAATTGCAAACTACTAGGTAAAATTACTAAAAGAATCCCATAAATAAATAAATATGCTATCACATATCTAACCACTGGGGTTAGCTTAGTGGCCAAACTCGTGATTTCCCTTACGGAGGTCACGGGTCGAGGTGGCGTAGTGGATTCAGTATTTCGAAGACCTGCCCACCTTGTTGCTAAAAATACTTCAGGCACTAGCCTCTTTTTTTTTTTTAAATATATGGGAATTTGTTGAGTAAAATTCTTCTGGTATTTTCCCCAATTTTATAAAAGTAGAATACTTCAGGATTCTTAATTTTATAAAAGTAGAATACTTCAGGATTCTTAATTGATATGTAATTCACCTCTAAAACGTTAGGACTCACTGTTCATCCGTCTATACCAAATTACGTGTAGGATATAGATCAAAATACCACTTTACGTTAGGGCTTTAAAATGACATCGATTGAATGAAACAAAGAGTAGAGTCAACTAGTGAAGAGGTCATCTATCTCGTTTACACACATCTGTGATTGCATAAACGTATCCATGATATCACATTTTGGGGTTTGTTATATTTTGACAAGAGCTACGATTCTTTTGTTTTCCTTGAAACCGGTTGATATGACGGATAAAACACAGATGTGTGTTTCCGTTAGCTAAGATTTTTCAATGTGGGTGTATATGTTCAGGTATGTATTTGCTCAGAGTCAAGAAGCATATGATTCTGTGGTAAATGAGCTGTTTAGTACATTGGACATGTTAGATGATCACTCGGGCAGCTGTAGGTATTTGTGTGGAGATGTGTTGACGCTTTTCTATTTACAACTTTGGTTAGGTTTGATATCGTATATTGTTGAGCTGGGTTTGGTTGAGCTTGATCATGCTATAAGGCTGAAATTCAAGGAAATACTAATTTGCAATCTACTTGTAGGTTCCTTTTCAAGGTTTGTTCATCGGTGAATTCTTTTGCCTTTTGTCATCAATTATGAAGTTGTGCTATGAGTCTTGGTTGAGTTGGTTTTGTACCTATGAAAGTGGGTAGCCTATTTAATCCTCATCTTTGGAACAACATATGAAAAACTGCTTAAGTTGATCTTGTTGATTTGTCGAACATTTTCAATGCAGTTGGAAGTTATCAGATTCAAGTTCTGAAAAGGTTCGTTGGATTGTGCTCCGTATTGGAACATATTCCGGAAATATTAGTGTCTCCCGTATCCATACAGTAAATTGTCTCAGAAAAAAGGAAGGCACCATTTCCATATGACAAGTACTACCATCTCTATTGCAAAACCACTGCCGTCTTTGCAGCTTTGATCCAGTGAATAAGTTCCATATGACAAATACACAATTGGAATTCTCCCAAAAAAGGAAAATTCAAGGCACAATTCCAACACTGAAGATGAGATGACTGTAGATGATGAATACAGTTCCATTCCTACAGATTCTTCTTGCCAATAACTGGTGACTAAAGAGCCTTATCATAGACCGCCTTGCCTTGTATTCCAAAGCCTCGCTTAAGGTTGCAAACATGCCAATGAGACGAAGGAAGAGGAGAGGGATCAAAGGTTTCCCATATGGTCTGCTGAATTTGATACAAGATATTTCAATCGGTTAGATAAACAATCTGTTTACCTATCCATTGAAGAGTTTGTTTTGAGCTTCATGTAAAATTTTAGCGTTAGCATGCCATTTAGCTTCCTATGCTAAGTATTTCACAATATTCCTCACATCTTGCAGTTAGGAGTTCATTGAGATAAAGGGACATAGATTTGGAGCCAGAAGATTCCGTGCCCTAAATAATGTACTACATGGAAAAGTATCCTTATAAGCAGAGCAAAACAGGAAGATTGCAGACATCAGTGTCAGGACAAGTCTTGTCAAAGTTAATTGGCAATCATACCTTGCTTGGAATATTTCCATAAATATTCTTAAGTACCAGAAACGTTAAAATATACAATTGGACTTAGATCTACGTAGCACCAACACGGACACACGGCATAACAAGGAAACGATACCAACACTTTGACTTGCAAATCTCCAAAAAGAAAAAATAGAAGACACCACACGTTGGGGACATGCTTTATATATGCAAAATGTAAAAACAAGCCTCCAAATGATAACCAACAGAACATATTTATCAGTCTTTTACGTTTATCAGCACATAAATAAAAGTATTTCAACTAAAAACGTTTTCGGTTTGTTTGGTTGGTAGTTTTGAGATAATAATTTTGTATAGGGTTGAGTAATTTTTCGTTTGTAGTCAATTTTTTAAAACATTTTGACAAATAAAAATTGTACTTTTTGAATACAGGTATGCAATATACATCCAAAAAGAAAAAATGAATAAAATATCATTAAAGACAAAAAGACACGGATGACGAAACAGTGAAAAATTTTAGAGATAAATTTTCTAAATTGAGATCCAAACAAATTTTTTTTATCATTCCATTTTTCTTTGTATTAGATCAAAAGAAAAGATCTTGCTAGTGTCCTAACTCCTAAGAGTGTATCTAGAGTGTTCTTGTTCCTGGAGCGTCCAAATGAAAAAACTTAGGCAAAATGAATGACAAATTTGATTTGCGCCTTAGAAATTATGACTGAAAGTGATCCGTCATTGTGAGAGTTTCTTATTTATATATTTCTGTTAGGCTTTTTTTTTTTTCCCCCTACTTGGCATTTTGTTAGGCTTACTGTGATGAGTTTGCTAAGGTCTCACAGTTGTTTATCTTTTTAATAGGAGTAATTTGTATAGTAAGAAATGCGGAAGATTTGGCCATATTTTTGGTTCCTTAACTAACTCAGTAACGTATGATGATCAACATGTAAGACTTTGTTCACTGAAGTGTCTGTTCTCTCCCTATTCTTCTAATATACAGTTTCACCTTCCATTTTAAGCATTTTCTTGTACTCTATGGATGTTGGAATCGAGTTATTCTGTCTAAGGAAAGGTGAGATACTCGCTTTGGACTACCTATCCAATGTTGGCAAGGTGGCAATCTGCACAAACCCTCAACTTCTTTATGGCAAGGTGGCAATCTGCACAAACCCTCAACTTCTTCACAACTCTAATCGGTGTCCTAGGTGGTGAACTAATGAGCATGAATGCGATTGCAATCATCTCGCAATGATAGGACAACGCAGTATCCTTTTCCTCATCCTCTATATCCGCAAGCACATTCGCCGTGTGAGGCAGATAACCTTCCAATTTCAATAACTTAGTGATTTCCCTTAGCATTGCGTATGTATGTGCAGTGCGTGGATGCGATCTATCTCCCATGACAAACTCAAATACACGATTTCCTAGTTCAATGAGGCTACGGCTAGGTGTCTTTTTTACCCCTTCTTCGAACATTGTCCTCCTACCATTTTGAACATCAGTCCAACGTCTCTTACATGCATATAGATTAGAGAGAAACACAAAATCCCACTATGCTTAGGCTCTAGTCCAAAAAGTATTCGCGAAATGTCAATTTGGTCCCCAATATTCAAATCGTGTCTATCGAGTCCCCAATGTTCACAATATGTGTTTAAATGGTCCCTGTGTCTAACTCCGTCCGTCTTCTCCGTCAAATGCAGGGGTAATTTCGAAATTTCACCCCCACATAGCGGCTTATTTACCTTTTTAGTCCCCAAAGTATTCGCGAAATGTCAATTTGGTCCCCAATATTCAAATCGTGTCTATCGAGTACCCAATGTGTGTTTAAATGGTCCCCGTGTCTAACTCCGTCCGTCTTCTCCGTCAAATGCAGGGGTAATTTCGAAACTTAACCCCCACAAAGCTTATCTTCAACCCTCAACCCCGTAGCTTCAACCCTCACCCTGTTGATAAAAAAAAAACAAACCTCACCCTCATCAGAGCCGATCCCCAAAAATATCTTAGTCCCACGACTCCCACCCGACTACCCTGCCTTCCTCTTCTTACACTGATCCTTTTTGAACCGATCCATTTTCTTTTTCTTTTTTTCTCCTCCTCCTCCTCTCTCTCTCTCACTCTCTCTCTCTTATATTCTGTGAGGTCTGGTCCGGAATTGCCCCAGATCGATAAATCGCCCATGGAGGGGCAGTTTGGTACAAAAAACGCCCGGATTAGCTAACGACGGGGGTGAGGCCGTCGTTAGCAAATCCACCCGCAAGTGGATTACATCTCCCAATAGTAAATTAGTCCGGGGAAGAGCAATTTCAGCTAGAGACCGGATTAGAGGTGGGCCCTGGATTTGTAGTCCGACCGCTTCACAAATCCGGCCGCAAATCCGCCAGCCAAACAGGGCGTAAGGGTTTAGAGGTTGAAGATAAGCTTTGTGAACATTTAAACACACATTGTGAACATTGGGGACTCGATAGACACGATTTGAATATTGGGGACCAAATTGACATTTTGCGAATACTTTGGGGACTAAAAAGGTAAATAAGCCGCTTTGTGGGGGTGAAATTTCGAAATTACCCCTGCATTTGATGGAGAAGACGGACGGAGTTAGACACAGGGACCATTTAAACACACATTGTGAACATTGGGGACTCGATAGACACGATTTGAATATTGGGGACCAAATTGACATTTCGCGAATATTTTGGGGACTAAAAAGGTAAATAAGCCCTCTTACATGCATATAGATTAGAGAGAAACACAAAATCCCACTATGCTTAGGCTCTAGTCTAAAAAGTTCGGCTCTCGTAACCTCCCCTAGGGCCAAATGACCATGTATTGTGCATGCTCCTAATAAGGTCCTCCAAATGACTGCATTTGGCTTCATTGGCATGTTTTTAATGTACTCATACGCCCTCTTCACTAAACCTGCCATACATAATAAATCGACCATGCAACCGTAGTGTTTCATCCTTGGTACTATGCTAAACTCTTCTTGCATCCTCTTGAAATAAGCAAATCCTTTGTCCACCATCCCACAATGACTACAGGCATATAACACTCCTACAAAAGTGATCTCATTGGGAATCAATCCCTCCATATCAAAGAAGGAATTGAAAAGCTCAAGTGATTCTTTTCCAAATCCTTTCAAAGCCATCCCAACAATCAAAGAATTCCAAGAGACCACACTCCTTTCCCCCATCTCATCAAACACCATCCTTGCCTGTCTAATGCTGCCACATTTCACATAAAGGTCCAAAAGCGCGTTAACAGCGCGTGAATTCTCATTCAACCCAACGTTTAACAACCATTGAGAGCATACCCATTAATCACAGAATTCCACATCACAAGGTTCCTCTCAAGCATTTTCTCAAACACCTTGTGTGCACTCATAACACGCCCACATGCAGGATACTTATGAACCAGACTGTTTTGAACAAACATCGATGACTCACACCCATTTTGTATTCCAATAGAATGGACCTTCTCACCCTCTCTTACATCCATTAACCTAGTTACGGCCTTGAGAAGACAAGGGTACTATGTGTATGTATCGGGTTGAATGGAATTTAAATGCATAACTCTGTACATGTCAATCGCAGGCCTAGGATTTTCACTCTTAGCATAGCCTCTAATCATGGTGGTCCAAGTGAATATATTTGGGTTTTGAATTTGGGTATAGATTTGGTGGGAATAAGACATGGTGGGTGGTGCTGTTGAGAGAGAGAAAAGATTGAAGATGAGATGTTTGCCCATGTCTGGGCTGGTGAGAGCGACACCATGTCTGATTGAGAAGCCATGGATTTGCTTCAGCTAGTAATTGGAAGAGGCACAAGTTAGCAAGAGAGAAATGCATTTTTCGAGAATGGAGGGTTGCGAGTTTTCTTGGATAATGGTAAGTGAGGAGAGAGTGGAGTGAAAAAAGTGGTTTGTGGGGGTGGAGATGAGGTGAAGTTGATGGGAGAGAATGTGAAAAGAATGGTTTTGAGATTGGGAGTTGTTTTGAGGGCATATCAGTATCATGCTTGTTTTTAACTGTATTTTAAAATACAGTTAAAAACAAATATATAGGGTAAAGAAATTTAACACTCATCTCACAAATGTATAGGGTAAAGAAATTTATCACATTTTTTGGACCCTGTGAAAAAGAAAAAGACAAGGACATGAAGTATTTAAGAGAGAAATCATGAAGAAGGTGGATTACTTTCTCTTGCTTGATTGTAGAAAGAAAATGAAAGAAAACTATGATAAAAAGGCTCTAGTTTGGTTTCAAGAGGAAAATGAAAAGAAAATCATGAAATCTTAACTGCCTTTCCTCTCCTTCATTTCCTTCTCAGTTCCTCCGCAAGTTTCCCATTTACATGATTTTCCTTTATAATTGTTTCTATAGTTCTTTTCTTTCTTCTAAAGCAAACAACTCGAGGGGTATTTTTTTTTGGAAATTTTGCCCACAATTTGCATTCCAAATGGTTCAGACCAGTGAAAGACTCGTTCCTCAGTCGCTCTCAATTATTTCTTCCCGTATTTTACCTCCAGTACTAGCTCCAATGCCTCATTCGCTACTGCTGCTGCTAATAATAATTGTTGGGCTATCCACCCCCTCTCCAATTTGTTCAATTGGAGATAAAGTAAACGATGGCCGGAAATAAAAGTTTGGAAAAAAAAAAAAAAAAACTAAAACTTAGAAGAGGAAAAATTGACAAAGTTCGACGTCAAACGAGAAAAATTACAAAAGAAAAAAAAGAAAAGAAAAGGAAAACCCAAACCAAACTCTGTTAGAGTTAAAAATGAAACAACTGTCTTTCTCTATCTTCCCTCTTATATTGTAAAATCTTTGTAGTAGTATTTAATTTCATTAATTCCCTCGAGAGTTAAACTTGTTAGGAAGAGTTTAAAAAGGAAAACCTATAGCTTAGCAATGGAGCATAAGAGCATCTCCAAGCGCTACTCATCTAATTTTCCATCAAATTTTGTTTTTGGTGACCTATGCGACAATTTGATGACTTATTTTTGTAGTTTTGAAAGTTATAACTCTAATACACTATACAAACTCTATTAATTTCCTGCAAAAAATAAACAACTCTATTAATTTATTATTTTTTAAATCTTTTTGCTATTGTACCCCTGATCTATTCAAACCGTATCAACGTTAAGCTTAAAATTAAAAATACATGCACATGCAACCACTTTATCTATGAGGATTTTTCAAAAACTATAAAACAGAAAATTCTGTTCAGGTGACTAAAATTGTATACAGTAAATAAGTAATTGTTCAATCACTTATCCATTTAAATTTCAAGTGATTATTTTAAACGGCTAATAGCCTAGTACTACCAACGGAAAAATGATTAAAACATAAAAAAATGTTTTAATTATAGTTAATGATTTGCGGACTCACCATATTGATGTGGGAGAAAGAATCACCACTTTTAGTGTTCTCTTTTAACGTGTGGGTTGGAGCAATTTTTTCATCATTGCTACATTCCTCCTTCCTTAGATAGGGCGGGGCTGGGTTCACCAAAAAACATGAAAATTGGTATCCAATCCAATCAACCTCTATTTCTTCTAAATAGAGGCCAATTGCACTCCAATCAATCTCTATAACGGGTCTCTAGCTATTTTAGAGATTCTATTTTGAGTCTCTATATTTGGAGGCCTATCTCTTTTTTGGAGGCTCATATCTATTTGTACTGTTCACCTTTTTGCACTTCTAAAATTCCCATTTATCCTTTTTATAACCATATCCTTTAGATTTACCAAAAAAAAATAAAAAAATTTCCTTTAGACATTTGGCTTATTTTTTAAAAACGTATGAATAATTTTCAGATTCTTTACCCATATTGTCTAAAGTTGATACCATTTGAAAAATATCAATGATATCTTCCCAATGAGTCTAATTTTTTTTTTTTTTTGAGGAAACAGAAACATATTATATATAGGAAAATAAATAGTACAAAACTATAAGTTGGCAACTTTGTAAGTGCTTTTTTTTGGGGGTTAATTACAGCGGACTCCCTTAACTATACCTCTTTATCTTAGACACTCCTTATAAGAATTTTGCCTACAACAGTCCCCCTCTATCTACTAAACCTCTCCCCGAGACCCATTGCGCCTTCCGTCTAGATCCATCAAGATTTTAACCTAATATGTTAAAAAAATAATTTTTTCTTTCAATAATGTCCCCCATTATAAATCCCTTTTTTCCCCAATTTTTCCTCACTCCCCTCCCTAACTCTTCCCTCCGATCACCTCCCCAATCCTCTTCTCCATCAATCCATCGACGTATCTGAAACCAATGCGTACTATACAATGGGCAGACTAAGGTGGCAGCGTACGGCTACGGATAAGAGGCTCAGATTAAACTACCTATTGGAAACAACGTAATACTAGTTGCCATTTTTTTTTTCTTTTTTCCGTGTTAATGTTTTCTATATATTTTGCAATCTGTTGCAAACTTCCTTAAAGCATCTTTATCAGCCTCACCAAAAAAAAAAAACACAAAATTTAACCACAAAAACACTTTTTACAATTTAGCAAGCCCCTTTATCAAAAACTCAAAAAATCAAACTCTCTATCCAAACTTTACTATATTAAACTATTCCCCTCAAATCTATAATAAAAAAAAAATTCCCCTATTATATTAATCTCCCCCGCCTGGGGAGTTGCTGTTTATGTCAAGGAAAAATGACACTTTTCCCCTTTAACCATTGGTTAACCTGTTTGTGTCAAGGAAAAAAGGACATTTTTCCCCTTTAACCATTGGTTAACCATTCTCCTCCCTCTCTCTCTCTCCGTTCGGCTCACCAACATAGCAAGAAGTGCGTGAATAGTGCCGCACCAAATTTGGTGCGGTACTGTAGCAAAAATAATTTGAGGAGGTAAAATAAATAGCCTGATTTTGGTGGGTTTTGGGGGGTTTGGCTCCCTACTTTAACTCAAAAGTTAAAGTAGGTAGCCAAATGGGGATGCCCATAGGATATAGTACTTCGTTGTCCATTTTCCAGATCGGTAGAAGAGGATTTTCTTTTTCCAAATATTAGAGGTATGCATATTTTTTCATAGGCTTTGATTTTATAAACTATGTTTGACATCCAAGTGATCCACCTTCTATTGCCGCTTCAGTTTTTGTTTCTCAAACCTGTTTGGGTTGTGTTTAGAGTTTGCATCCCAATTGCAGCGTTGCACATTATTTTAAACATGATTAATATATTTTCTATCTTCTACCTAGTTCTGCATGCAAAAATGATACACGTACAGTACAACAACTCAGCTTCTACATTGTTCCAACACAGGTGAGTGGAGCCCATATACACACTTGAGTGTGAAGTGTGTGTGGACTCCACACACTATGTAAGTGTGCTGGAGCATTGTTATACATGTATCATTTTTGTTATGCATATAACACCACGGAAAGATACTATCACAAGTGCCTTTTAATTGAAGGCACGATTGATTAATAGGATTTGGGTAAGATTGGATTTTCTTAGTCAGACGATTTTCGCTAGCGACAAAACAGTTTTGTCGAAGGAGCAAATTCGAATGGATAGGCATACGTTTATTGTATTTTCGCTAGTGATGTAATAGTTTGACATTTTTAGTAGTTTACTATTGTTCTAACTATTTGGTGTTCAAGAATTGTGATATTTAGCATTAGTTGTTAAAGGGTATTCCATGAAAAAGAAGTGAAAATACATTAATTGACATATTTAGTATTTTACTATTGTTCAACTATTGACAGTCAAGAATTGAAATACCCTTAACTTCTAATGTTCAAAACAAACGGTTGAATTGGAATTTATCCTTTTTTTTCCTTCGTAACATTTCCACATTAACCAAACATATCAATTAGATTACCTAGGTATCACATTATTGGGAATGAGATTCTCATGAATAAGATACCCATCCTTGATATTTGATTAATTCCTACCATCCAAACACAACCTAATGTATTAGCATCTCGATGTGGTAACAGCAAGTATATTACCCAAAAAAAAAAAATGAACCAATGACACTAACCAATAACCAAAAGGAGGAATTTAACCATACACAGTTAATTAATGTGTTCAATAAACAAAAACAAATAACATTGCATTTTTATTACATCAAGAGCATTTCATACACTTTATGCCATGTTAATGCCAAACTAACAGCAGCAAAAGGGGAATTGAATTTCAGTCCAGAAACGAACCTTTTCAATACAGCCTTCTCTGGATGAACTATTTCTTGTTTACTTATTTGCTGTTGTGTGGAATTAGGGAATTTTAGGAGGGGGTTGTAGGTAGTAGTATAATTGTAGGGGGAGATTTTGGAGGGAAATTTGGGAGGGGTTGTAGGTATAATTGTGGAGGGAGTTATTTGTGATTGTACAAGGAATAGTGAAAGTCTCTGTATGATTTTATTTTATTTTCCTTTAATATGAAAATAGACATTTGAGCCTCTATTTTGGTTCCATTGAAGATGATCAAACAATGCGATTTTTAAGAATTTAAAAATAGGTTAATGGAGAACCAAATCATACCATTAGAGAAAGGTTTTCAATTCCACATAGACTTTACGAGGGTTCCCATTCTTTGAAGTTTGAATAATGGCCAGATCAAATCAAGAGAAAACTACAACTACTTGGAGATTTTCTACAACTACTTGTAGGCATTGTGCCGTGATCAATAAAATTTTCTATCTATTCTCGGGAAAAAAAAAAAAAAACTCAAGAGAAATCGAACTTGGAGATTTTCATGAGGAGAGAAGTATCTACTACTTATAAAAGTCTGTAGATTTGTCTACTTTTCGTTTCCTAAAATACCCTCAGTTAGTAGTGGGAAATTACAGTGGTACCTTCTCCACTTTCATTCCCCGATACAACACGATGATCTGGGTCTGGGATATCCTTAACCGAACAAGTGTATCGTTTGGCATCTTGACTCCCTTTCGTTTATCCCATCCCACCCACCTCTTCATCTCTCTCTGTCTCTCGCTCTCGCTCTCGCA
This sequence comes from Vaccinium myrtillus, assembly GCA_016920895.1. Classification (NCBI taxonomy): domain Eukaryota; kingdom Viridiplantae; phylum Streptophyta; class Magnoliopsida; order Ericales; family Ericaceae; genus Vaccinium; species Vaccinium myrtillus. Next base: position 61,250 of record JADGMU010000249.1, on the reverse strand, counting down.
ATGCCGCACCTTGTGTTGCCTGTGTTTTACTCTCTACTCAGATGCCGACACCGAAACCCCTGACGACTACACCTTCAACTCCGACTTCGAGAACTCTCTCTCTCTCTCTCTCACGTACTCTCTCGTACACAGCCCCATGTTGTGTTACTTCGGCCTCTTCCTCTACTCCAACGCTCACTCCGAAACCCACGGGCCACGACGACCCTCAACGACTTGAAGATCCCAAAGAGGTAGTTTGTTTGTTTTCCCTTCTTCACAAATACACTTACACATGCAAACCAGCGCACCCATGAATTAGTTAGTAGTTTTGTTGGTTGAGTAGCATTTGTGGGGTTACTTTCAATAAAAAGGCCATTCCTCGGGCTAAATATCGATGTCACTCTGTTTTTTATCCTTAAAAAAATCTTCTTGGTAAAAATTCTGCTACCGCACTGTTGCACACCAATTGATCGATGGAATTCGTCTTTCTGGGTGCTGGATTTAAGGGATTTCTTTTTTCCCTTGGTGCGAAGAGACTAGAAATTAGCAAGCCTGACTCCATTCCGCCAAATTCATAACAAGTACCCATGTGTTTATGTTAGATTTACCGTGTAATTGACTGCACCTACCATATTTTTCCTCCATCATTCCTATCTTAATTAGGAGTGTATTTTTATTTTTCAAAAGCGACTAGTCAATGCAGGATAAAGCATGTTGCTATTCAAATCTTCTCCTCCTTTTACTAGAATGTTGTATTATGTATAACTTGGTTATGTGGAACTGTGGAAGTCCCTCGACCCTACTTGTATATTACATATCTTAATGGGTTCACCTATGATGGAGATTCATGTTTGAATGAGAGCCGTTGAATAAAAAGGAACAAGTTTGGTCAAGGTGCTATGTTACTGTTCTCCTCAACCAATTAGACCTTACTAACACAACATCCATAGCCCATGAATTAGGACATTGGAAGGGCATCAAGTTGTCTTCTTTGGGGTCTATCGAACACTAATTAGGGCAACCCTAGACGTGGTTGACGAAAGACCTTTCAAGAAAAATCCAAACCTATGAAGAAAAATATCCATTATGTTAGTTAGGAAATTGGCACCATCTATCACTTATCAAAGTGTATGTCCACATAACGTCACCTAGGCTTTTACATCAGGGGGTCACTTGACCCCACTGCCTTCTAAATTGCTAAGTACTGATAAGGGTTTTTTTTTTTTTGTGGTAGTTTCCACTCTCTTGACCCCATAGAATTAACAGGAAATTATTCAAGAGCCCATTGATTTTTTGAGGTGTTTCTCTCCCTCTTCATTTCTCTTGTTGATTCCTTTGGGAAGCACCTCTCTTTTCAATCTCTTAGAAGAATCTCCCATGAATGACTTGGATTTGGTTGTGATTATGGAGAATGAAAATTCAAACTTATGTTGTCTACTTCTCTTATTGAAAGCCATTCTAAACGCTCTTTTCTTGAGCACATGTGAAGCATAAATGAAACCCCAAGTTTTTTCATTTGCAGCATTGCTCAGCGAAAATTTGCTGCAAAAAGGACCTTGATGTAAGTTCATAATCTCTCCCCTAAATCTCTCTTGGATCGCAAACCATGGGCAATGATACCTAGGCGACAATAGTTTAGTTTCCCCAACCTGATTTGGATATGTATCTCACATACTGACATTGGGCTTAAGTATGGTGATTAATAATCACTGATTATGCCGTGATCACATGAGAAGTTCGGAATCAAGCAATTGTAGTGAGAAGCCAAGGCTGGGATTTTGGGACAAACCCTTTTGTCCGGCAAACATGCTATGAATGGCAGGGGAAAATTCCGATGGAAATAGATGATGCATGTACCCTTCGCTATGCTGTTGCATATTGCGATGCAAAGACCACAACGAAACTTCTTGAACTTGCAATTGCTGATGTTAACCACAGAAACCCAGGGGGTTACACCCTGCTTCACATTGCTGCTATGCAAAAAGAACCTAATATTATAATGTCTCTTCTCACATAGGAAGCCAAAGTACTTCTCTCTATTTCTAAAGAAGATAGATGTTACCTTTTCCATTATTATTTCTCAGCCTATTTAGCACCGACACTTTTCCAGAATCAATGTGCCGGTGTCGGACAAGTGTCGGACACGGATATGCTCCGGACGTGTGTCCGGCACTTCATCTCAAAGTTTCATAATATATTTCCCGACACTTTAAGGAAAGGCACAAGACAATTTAGGGACACTTTAGGGACAGTTCTCAGCACATTCTTCCTTCTATTATGAGAATCTCCTAGCCATTTCATTTCCATCTTCTGCACCTATATCTTCCACATTGCAAACTTACTCCGTTCAGTTATCATTTAAGGAGCATTGACACTTGAATATGAAATTTGGAGGGAAAAAAAAACACATGTTCCTTTTACAAACACTAAGATCTTACTATATAGCCCACTGTCCAAATCCACAGAGCACATAGTAAGACATTACTGAACAATAGACTACATAGTAACTTCTTTCTAAAATGAAAACCGTTGTTCTGATTTTTTTATCCTAAGGAGTTTTGCTTCGAAGATCTCAAAAAGATGATTCCGAAAATGTGAACTTCAAGTGGTAGGCTGTGCACAATCCTTTTCTTTTTCCAGTGGAGTAAGGGGGTCTATAAATAACTTTGGAATTATTAGAAACAACTTGGTGAACAATTCATGACGCTAATAGGAATAATTCATCTTTTCTTCTTCATGAAATCAAGCAGGCGCGCTGAGTACTTCTTTTGATGTGGAATCATTTGATATACTTAATACTATTTCTGGTTAAATCAAATACATAATCATTAGCCAGCTTATTAATTGATTGATTACTCTCAGTTGCATTAGCAAAACTTCTCTTTCTCGCGGAAGCAAAAGTTGCAATGGATATTACTCGAATGCATCACACTTCTGAGCATGCTTTGGCCATTATCAACTCTACCAGTTTTGCTGTTGCCCAAAGCAAAGATGAACTTCAAAACCGGTATTGATACTTCATAATTACGTGTTTCGTGATTGATAGACATTTAGATGAATGATACAGATGATATAGACATATAGATGGATAAAACTCATAATTCAGATGATATAGACATATAGATGGATAAAACTCATAATTCTGTATCTTAACAGTGAATGGATAAGAAGTTTTTTCTAAAATGAGGATTAGCTAATACTGAGGCATCCAGATGTTTTTTTTTTTCAGTGGGGTGAGGGGTAAGATTTTATATACCTTTTTTCCATGATTGGTTCGAATGAGATAATATTTTGAGTATTAGTATTGGGCCTATTGGCTGTTGGATCGAACTTGTAAACTAATATGAAGGTAGATTATTGGCCCCAGTTCGTCCCAAACTTAATCCAATCCCACGCCCCTTGTTTATTTACCAACAGGACTGGGGACAATTCCTTACAAGGTGGACCCAATTTATTTTCTCCTAATCCAATTCTCCTAATCAAACAGGTCAAAATAGTGCGCAGTTTGAGAAGTTTGATGTCCAAATGCGCAGTTCTATTTTAGAATACTAAAGAATATTTGTCCAAAAATTTAACTTTATGGATGCTATCAGACAGATATGGGAAAAGTTACAGGCAGTGACAACCCAATTGTACCAAACAAGAACAATTGTGTGGGTCCCACACACCTGTGGTGTTCGGAGCAATTGGGTGCAAACTTTAGTGTCCCCGGAAAACCTACTTTGAGCCTTGCTCCAGTGTTGACTGCTCCTGTGTTATTCACCAACTTCATCAAGATATGATATTTGGAAATATCCCATTCACCATTGTGATGTGATAATTGGAAATAGAAAGTATGTTGTGTTGTAAGATTTTTGCTACTTCTATTTTTTCCAATAAAATCCCCTGGAAAATACTAGATATGACTATGTTCTAGGTTTGACCCCACTAAACCAAGATCCTGGCTTCACCCTGCTTTACGTTATTAGGCAACCTCGATGGACTTATATTTTGACTGTCAAATACTGCACACCTCTAGGATTTATAGTTTGATTTAACTAAGTATTGACGGGGTCGTTTTCTTGTGATTTGTTCAATATGCAATGCTTTTTTAATAACTGATGTCCAGGCCAGCTCGCACGCGCCTTGACTAATTCCGGGGCCCTAGATGTAACAACCGGCCGGGCATAACACCCAGTGGCCCCAAGAGTTTGCTAGCAAGATGATTCGAAGTTGAGACCTTAGAAGGGAGCAAAATCCCAAGTCCCAAGGAAGACCACTTTGCCAAACTATGACAACTAATAAGGGCTTTGGTGTGAGAGAGAGAGAGTACCCACAACCTTTTAGGGTTTTTGTAGTTCGACAATGAGTGATGTATATATATTGAACGTCCCACACCATTTTTGCTTGCTAAATAAAGAAAGGAAAACTATAGTTCTGATACGCTACCGACTATGGATGGCAGTTTGGCGCGCAAGGGGACGGAGCTAAGCAACTAACTAAAGCTGTTAGTCAGTTAGCCCTTGTAACCGTTCTGTATGCCAGTTGATTGTATCAGTTAGTGGTGAGGAAATTGTATAAAAGGGAGTGTTATTGAGAGAGAAATTCATTCTGTAATCTTGAAAATTGTTAACCAAGAGGACGAGAGTTCCCCTTTGGCTTACTGGACGAGAGTTCCAGCCTTCCATCAATAAAAACTCATTCTTTTCCTTCCACCCCTTTCTTTTTGCTGTGATTCTCTCATTTTCTTCCTGAAACTCCTATTTTAGTACGTGATTTGTATCAGTGGTATCAGAGCCACCCATTCTCGGCCCTGTGAAGAACCAAGAAGCCAGATATCAACAGATAAATTTTGAAATCAGACATCTACAGTGGTTGGAATCACTGGAATCAAGAAGATGAAGAATGATGGTGAAGAAGCATTCGAAGAACTTCTTCAACTAGGGCAGTTTGCTAATGTCGAATCCTACCAAAGAAGGTTTCAAGAATTAGCTGCCAGTGTCAATGACTTACCTGAAGAGTTCCGTGTGAGATGTTTCATGAAGGGTCTGCGAAAAGAAATCAAGTTTGGTGTTGAGAAATACAAACCTACCACCATGGAACAAGCTATTGGCCTTGCAAAATTGCAAGAAATGACTCTTGAAGTAGTTGCAAGGAGATCCTACACCCCAGAGAATATTATTGGAGAAAAGATAGAGCACAACAAAAGCACTCTACCTGTTCGATCAATTGTCTGTGAAAGCGTGCCTACGGTAGAAGCTACCTCTAAAAAAGAAATCGATGAACCAAAGGCAAACCGTGAACAATGGAACTCTATTGATAAGGATTGCCAAGAAATAAGAGCATTATTCTCAATGTTACTTGAAGTTTGCACAGAAATGATCAAGAACAATAGAGAATTCAGGGCAAATCTTGATTCCCTTGAATTATCGAATAATGAAATGGGTCTTGAAGCACGGGAGATTACAAATGAAGATGCTGAAGATGAGTTGCGACAAGGGTTTGAGAATACTACGATGGTAGACCCCGACGAATCAGTAGCAGATAAGGAGTGCTCAGAGACGGTTCTGTGGACGGAGAAGCCCAAAAATCATCTGAAACTGTTTGTTGTTGGTATGCGTGTTCATGATTTCTGGGTTCACCAAGGCGACTCCAAGACGGAGTCGAATGCAATTCATACAGGTGTGATTGATTTCCTAAGAAAAAAAAAAGCTTTCTCTTCAATTTTTTGGTTTCTACTAGATAAGATATGGGATCCCGGGGGACATCATTTGCAAATTTCCCTAAATGAAGTTTCAATTCTTTCTAAAATCATTCTTGAAATAGACATCCCTTCCTTTGGTCCCAGCAATCTTTCCTGCTTTCTCTCAGTTCTCATTAAGCTCTATTATCATTCACCGAGTATAACGAGGGTTTTACTCTGCGTGATCTTTCGGGCAATTGGGTTCTTATTCCTCTCTGATTGTTGGCATTTCCAATTTGTTTTTCTATTATCGTCTCCATTCTTCTTGGAATCGTCAAACGTGTATGCTGAATTGGGTGTCTTGGATTGTACAGACCAACTGCTTGGTGAAATTACCTATCCAAATTCAGCCACTGCAGTTAGAATTGTGACTGCTTGTACCAAATCTGGTGGTGTTCTTTGTCTTGTTCTTGTTCACAATGAAGATCCTATTATTTCTAAAGTTTGTCTCCACAGTGTGCTTGAACATAATCGAAGGAAACGGCCCAGGTCAATTCTTCATTTTTCAGGCGCAAGTGACATATTGACAATTGTTGGATATATTCCTTCCTTGAAGGATCGAACAGTGAAAGTCCATAAAAGAGGCGAAGAGCAAACAATTGTAAGGAGACGGGATCAAGATGTGATTACGGTTGTTTGTGTCTGCACGATTTGGGGTCTAGGTGGAATTGATTCTAAGTGCAAGATAGGCTTTATGCCATTCGTTTGGTATTGTTGGTTACTAGCAACTGGGATGAGGGCAAAGACAACAGAATCTACATTTGAAGCTTACACACCTTGTGCAACTGGTTCTCCATTGGATACCAATTCTGTTGGGTATTTGAATATACTAATTTTGGCAAACTATATGGGATTTAGAAGTCTAGAAGTTCACATTGAGGCCAACTTATTTTAGCTACATAGTGGTTTGCAGAGCCCGAGCTCATTGCCATGAATGCAACTCTTTACTGAATTTGGAAGTCATTGAGGTGACATTAGCTTCATAGCTTGGGCAACTCAATGACGTTTAATATCATCTTGCTCGGTTTTTTTGATTGGCTGTTTGGTCCTCTTTCTTGTTTACATTTGAGCCTTGAGGACAAGGCCTTCTTAAGGGGGGTGGAATGATACGCTACCGACTATGGATGGCAGTTTGGCGCGCAAGGGGACGGAGCTAAGCAACTAACTAAAGCTGTTAGTCAGTTAGCCCTTGTAACCGTTCTGTACGCCAGTTGATTGTATCAGTTAGTGGTGAGGAAATTGTATAAAAGGGAGTGTTATTGAGAGAGAAATTCATTCTGTAATCTTGAAAATTGTTAACCAAGAGGACGAGAGTTCCCCTTTGGCTTACTGGACGAGAGTTCCAGCCTTCCATCAATAAAAACTCATTCTTTTCCTTCCATCCCTTTCGTTTTGCTGTGATTCTCTCATTTTCTTCCTGAAACTCCTATTTTAGTACGTGATTTGTATCAAGTTCATCTTTACATGAAGCAGGTATGGTTGAGCAAATCTTGAAAGTTTCAGGAAAATAACAAAACCTTGTAAATCATTTGAATTTGAAGAAGTTGGTAACAAGAAATTAAGCTCTTAATAGGGCAGTGTGGTGAGTTAATTCTTAATTCCTACCTTGTTATTACTTTTTCCTTTCATGGTTTTCCTATTCTTTGTACTTGTTTGTCATTTTGTTGGTTTGTGTAGGTTTGGTCATGAGGTTATTAGTTTGCAGAATTTGGAGAACTTCCTTTAGTTTTAGTTGTGTTCTTTTTATCCTTCAATTTTAAAAGCACTATGAAATGATACACTAAGTTCGGTGTCTACAACGGCTCTGATAGTGGTTTGCAAAGCTAATAAGGCTATGTGGAGGGAAATCACTAAGCTTTTTTGGCCTCAAATTCCTACCCTGAATCTAAATTATCTATTGATAACTGTAGAGTGCGACAAAACCTTTGAATATTTAATTGAATGAATAATTATTGCAGTGGATAAATTTAATAAATAATCAATCATAAGGATATTTAATTTGCATGAAATATGGTATCGTGGAAAGGTAATGACATTAGAGTGCAGATGTATGTTATCTATAGATCCTTCTTGGTCTTAAGTTGAGTGAAGACCGTTCTTGTTAAACACCCATGTCCTTGGTTTTACACATGACCTTTTGAATGTACCATGTTGTTAGTGACAAAATCTGGGTTATTATCATAGGGTTGACAGAGGAGCTTCAGTGAGGATAAAGAGGAGGGTGAATGTACTCATCTAATCTTGAAAAAACAATGAGAAAGGAGGAATTCTTTAGTGGATTTACAGAATGAAGTGCAGGAAGGTATACTGGACAATTTTTCTTGTAGCACTTCAAGCGAGATCCCATGTACATGTTACTTGTAAGTTCTCCAAGAAAGGTTGGAGTAATAGTTGCAGTAGTAGCCTCTTTAGACTATTTCTTTGGCTTTTTTTTTGTTCCTCTTTCCATTTTTTACCTTTGGATGTTGGGTCATGGACCATAATGGGCATGCTTGTGGGGATGAGCAATTCATTGTGTAGTAATGATAAGAGCATGAAAATTTGATGTGCTGGGCTGTATGGTGTATAAACTATTGTTCTCAAAGACAGTACGAAGAAAGAGTAAAAAGGACTCGGAATTCTATTTTTTGTTTGCAAGTAGACATATAATTGATGCATATGGCTATTGATGTTGTACTTTTCCAACAAATTATTTTCTATTTCATGGGTAGCCCAGTTACTAGAGAACTTTATAATGACACAAGAAGAAATGATAAACTCCTCAAAGAGACTTTGAGACACATGATGGCAAATATATCTTCTTCTTTCTTTCATAACTCAGGTGTCCAGGTGATTTAAAGCGAACCTCAACTAATCCTGTGGGTTGAATCTCACCCTCCACTTGAAGGGAGCCCAATTAAAACAGAAGCATAGTATATCTAACTTATGTGTGTTAAGGCCAAGAAAATATCTCGGTCTTAATAGACGTTTCCCAACAATGAGTTGAAGTGAAAGAAGACATCTTTTTCTATTTCAACTAATGCTCCTAAATCAGACATCGAGAACTATGAGAGACAAGTAGTTCTTTGATCCTAGAAAACTCGCGGATGGTTTGAAGGGAATGAAAAATGGGTTTCACATATTGGGCCCACCCTTTTTTTTTAAATTTAGTTGGTTCTAATGAAGTTAAATTCCGATTGAATACTTGAGCCTAACCTATATATATATGTCCACCACTAATGTTGGGGCCCTAAAATTGCGGGCCCAAAACGGGTTTCCTCGGCCTCACTAAAATTCCAGTTCTGTTTTTGTCAAGATTCTCTCATGTGATATGTGATGAGCCCTTAGGTGATACAAAATGGGAATCATCGCAATCCTATTTCATGATATAAGCTATTCTTATAGAGGTCCATGCCAAAAGTTTGGTCTAATCAATTTTTTTTTTTACAAGAAACAAACGAACAGAGTCTATCTTTCTATTCTTCTTGTGACATATGGATACTAATCTCGGCTAAAAGTTAAATACATCTAGACCTATAAAATGAGCTGTTTGGATTGTTAAAAAGACTCATGATTTGTCCTGAATTGCGTAATTACGTGGGGAATATCCGTTGATTCGCTCAGGAATACCTGGAAATTAAATCATTCTCTAAACCTATTGATTGTGAGAATACCCAGGAATAAAGGCATCAAACGTTTTATTGATTCCACAAAATACCGAAGAATTTGGAAGATAAGAGATACTTTCTCTATAAAACTCAATATTATTCAAATCAACTCAGCATATTATTCACTAGATAGTTTTAAATAGATAACTTAGAACATCCCTCCAAGCATAGGAAATACAAATTCCAACTTCCAAGACTCTAAACTTAATAAACTAAATAATTTGACTGCTAAAAACTAAAAAGACTCTTGAGAACTTAAAGACACTTAGGAAATTGAAATGAACCCAAAAGAGACTCTTTGATTGACGAAATGACACTAAAAACTGTGCCTAGAAATTAAATAAATACGTAGACTTCAAATTTTTTGAAGAATCAAAAAATGCCCCCTTGTTTCTAGCATCTTCATTATGCTCCTGCATCAGATCACATAAAGAATTATCACAAGAGAGCATCTTGATTCCAAAAGGTTATTCTGACTCTAGTTATTGCCTATTGGTATCTTTGCTCTCATTACAAGCAAAAAAAAATTCATATTCATTTTACATTTAACCCTTCGGGAACATAATGCATTGAGTACAGGGAGATGTGTTCAAACTGTGTATACGTTGCCCAAATATTAGCAGGATATGCGGAGGCAAAGTAAAGACAAACCTTCGGCAATGCACCACGTAATGGTGCAGTTTTATTTCTTGAGAAGGGCATTTGTAAGTGCATCTAGTACAGAGAAGACATCCATCATGGCGTAGCATAAACTTTGATTTTTTTTTTCTTTTTTGATGTGGTAGAGGACCCATAAGGAGGTTGTGATCTCTCTTGAAAGACGACTGCAGCAGGTAAAAAAAATAATCAAAAGGTTACCCACTGAAATCCGTAAATGCTGAATGTGAATCTCTCAAACGCATTAATGAGATGCAATTACTTAACTCTAACTCTTTCCACGATTAGTGAGATAAAGGATCTTGATCTTCTTGAGTGCAGCCAGAACATCCCTCATGGTCATCCTCTCCTCCAGTGATTCTGCAGAGCATCTCAAAGCTAGTTCCATAATGGCCGATACGCATTGAACCTTCGCAGCATATGGTTCATCATTTGGGATCAGCAAGTTGGCATCAATGATTTCAGCTACTCCATAACATATTGAATTAGCTACCCAGTGCTTCAAGCTCAAATTCCCATCAAACATTGCATCAGTGGGCTTTGTTCTTGTAAATGTCTCCATTAACATGATACCGAAACTATACACATCACACTTCGTTGACACTAATCCTTCGAATCCATACTCTATGTTTTGTCACCAGAAGAACCAATAGGGTTAGGAAAATAGAGCTACGAATTAAAAACTCAAATTGACAATTGAACAATAAGTAAAAGCTCATATGTGAAAAAGGGAAAAACCTACAATACACACCCCTTGTTTGGGTGTGTATCATACACACCCCTAGAAAAGTTACGAATTTTTTGCAGAAGTTACGATTTTTTTTGTAAAAGTTACGATTTTTTTTGTAGAAGTTATGATTTTTTTTGTAGAAGTTACGATTTTTTTTTTGTAAAAGTTACGATTTTTTTTGTAGAAGTTACGATTTTTTTGTAAAAGTTACGAATTTTTTTATAAAAGTTACGAGACACACCAAAATGTTACGAATCATATTACTGAAAAGTTACGAAAAACTAAAAAATGTTACGATTGCTGATGAGGTGGCACAATCTGGACCACACAATAGGTGCATATGGTACACCCAAATAAGGGGTGTGTATTGTAGCCATTTCCGTGAAAAAGAATTTAATCTAGAATTGTTACCTGGCGCAATGTAGCCGATTGTTGCTATTGTCTTTGTTTGTGCAATGCTTTCATTGTACAAGAACTTTGCAATTCCAAAATCACTCACATGTGCCACCATATCATTGTCCAAAAGGACATTACTTGGCTTCAAGTCACAATGGATCACGGTTGTCGAGTAACCATAGTGAAGGTACTCCAAGGCACAAGCCACATCTATCATTATCTCCAACCTTTTCAAGATGTCTAAGAAATAGTTGTGAGAGTACAACCATTTTTCGAGAGTGCCATTTGGCATGTACTCGAGTACCAAGCCTTTGAAATCAGGCGTTGAGCAACTGCTGATGACTCCTGTGAGATTTCGGTGACGAAGGTTGCGTAAAATTTCACATTCTGTATCAAAACTTCTGAAAGCACCTTCTAGTTGCAGGTTGAACACCTTTACAGCCAGTATTGTACCGTCTTGGAGTACCCCTCTGTATACTGAACAGAAACTACCCATTCCAAGCAAGTTGCTTTCACTAAACATATTTGTCGCCCGTAAAAGCTCATAGTAAGCAATTCGTCGATGACTTGTCACTTGCAACATATCTATTTGAGTAGGATTTTTGTTTCTTCTTCCACATCTCCTATGTGCAACTGTGATGGCCATAGCAAACACAATGGATGCAATTGCCAGCAAAACGAAAGTAAGAAGCAACAATCTTCGTTTCCTTAATTGATGAGGAGAACCCGAATGACATGGTGGCACATTGAACCTAGGAGAACCGCATAATGCTTCATTCAACATAAATGACTCGTTTGTGAGGTTTGCAAACGGTCCTCCACTAGGAATTTCTCCACTTAATCTATTAAAAGATACATTGAAATACTTTAGCTGCAAGAGTGCCTCTAAAGATTTAGGAATCACCCCAGTGAGGTTGTTATCAGATAGGTCTAGGCATTCCATACTTATCAAATTGCCAAATGTGCGAGGAATGGAACCTTCTAGCCTGTTATGATGCAGATAAAGTAACTCCAGGCTTAGTAGATCTCCGATCGTGCTCAGGATTTCACCTGAGAATTGATTCATGGATAGATCCATCCACACCGCAACCTTGAAATTCCCGAGTTCCGACAATAGATTTCCATGTAAAGAATTCGAGGACAAATTAATTTCCAAGAGGTCTTTAAGGTTGCAAAAGCTTTTGGGTATGGTTGATGTTAATCTATTGGAACCAAGATAAACATATCTTAGAGAAGTAATATTTCCTATACATTCTGGCAATGGCCCGGAAATTTCGTTTTGGCTCAAGTTTAACCCACCCAAATGGTTTAAATGGCAAATCTCAGATGGAATGGGACCTTGCAATCTATTTTCGCCCAAGGCTAATGATTGGAGGTTCGATAAACCTTTGATCGTGGTTGGAATAGACCCAGTCAAGTTATTGTTAAATGCAATTAAATAAATCACACTACTTAAATTACCAATTTCAATAGGAATTGTACCCTCGATCTCACAACCATGCATATATATGTATTTGACCGAAGAGGAGAGGTTTCCGATTGTCGGCGGAAGGATGCCATTCAAAGGATTATCTGATAATGACAAGAGAGTTAAATGTCTCAAATTTGTCAAGGAAGTGAAGAAGCTCAATTCTGAAGGTGAAAAAGAGTCACCAGTTAAGTGGTTTTCGTACAATAAGAGTTTCTCTAGAAGTTTTAAATTCCCGAGTGAGTCTGGAATTGAGCCAGTGAACATGTTGAGCTGAAGTGCAAGTAATACTAGGTTGGTGGCATTTGAGATGGAATTTGGAATAACTCCGCTGAGATTGTTGTCTCCAAGGCTAAGTTCTTTAAGATTGGGACTCCAAAGGCCTAGACTGGAAGGAAGATTTCTTGAAAGGTGATTGATCCTGAGATTAATAATTTGCAACTGTGAAATGTTGAAGATTGTTGCTGGGATGGGGCCTATTAAGCTGTTGTTGTAGACATTTAGCAACCACATATTTCGAAGAGAACTCATCCCATGTGGTATTACACCTGTCAAAATATCGGAACTCAAAATCATTTCACAAGGAGCTTGAATAAGAGATCTTGAAACTTATCATAAAACAATACATACGCATAAGCAATTTGACAAGCTAAAATGAGCGGTGCAATATAGAGAATATATCCCTACAACGGATTTAGAAACCTTCGACACAGCTACGGAATTGCAAAATAAAATAATACTAGTATTGGGCAAAAACACCTCTTCAATACCAGTTACCATATGCTATTAAATTTTTACACTCTCAGTGCAAATGTCACTTATTTGGTTTTGTTAGGAAAAATTATCACCCTTTTTGCTACTTAATAAGGTAAATTTACTTGTTATGTCGGTTGTCTTCACTATAATTTTTTTATTCATTTTTACTCATTATACTGATAAATATTCTGGCTATTCCAATTCCTCCATTGAAGCATCAACCGTCTTAAATGCCTCACTCATAAGACTGGACTCATTTTTTAGTATTTTCAAAATCCTTCATTATCGAGCTCGGTTGCTTCCATCATTGATTTTTTTTACTATTTTTTTTTATGTTAACTATTGAGTGAAAATTATTGGGTTCCTATATTGTTCACATAATTTGATATCTTAAGGCCTGTTTTGGGATAGAAAGGCAAAAGAGGGAAAAATAATAAAGAGGAAAATTAAGAAGAAAGTGGAGAAACAATGAACTTGTTTTTTGAACTTTTTCTCCTCTTTCTCTAGATACCAAACGATGGACGAACTTTTTAAAAAAAAATTCTCTTTTTTTTTTTTTTTTTTCCATTCTTTCCCCAAGTTCCAAAGACAATGTTATGTCTTCCCACCAAGTTTGAATAATGCTAACAAAATCCGATGGAGAAGGGTATAATGGACGGTGAGGCAAGGAGTAGGTTGGACGGTTGTGGTTTCCTATGGAAGCAGCGGGAATGATGAATGGTTAAAGGGCCTAATAATCTTTTAACATGGTATAGGAGTTAACACTTAACACATACTCGCTCTTTTTCCTATTTGGTAGAAGATACACAACAAAGACAAAAATGAGACAAAAGAATTTATATGTGATTTTTCCCAAGTCATCAAGTAACAGAAACAATAAAATCGCGGATAAACAGCGATTTTTTCAACATTTTATACCAGGAGAGTGAAATTATTGGGTTATCAATCCAAATGCGATCGATGTCTTTTGCACTCTGTTAAACAACGATTTTGTTCGCTATACTTTCCACTCTTACTTTGTACAATTGTGTCTCTTCTCGGTTGAATTAAAAGAAACTTTGGACATCTCATTTCTAGAAATTCTCAGCTTCCCCGACAAAAAGACAATTGAATTCTCATTGATAAGCCTCCCCCATTAATTGGACAGAATTGGATCCTCTAGTCCAAGTTTTGGACAAGATTAGACAGCCCGAATCTCAACCATCCATTGGTACAGTCAATAGTTCGGATTTGCTCAAAGTCTCTTCTCGGGAAAGGACAACTCTTCCCTAGAACAGTTTTTACATTAATTTTGAACAATTGATTATCCCAATGAATGGTCCAGATTTGGACTGTTTCCTCTAGTATAAAACTTGGATTGGAGAGGATCCAAACCCTTATTGGACTTACCATCTTTGAAGAGCTTGTGTTGTTCACCATAGGCTTGAAACTTGTGTGGTCTAACGAATTCCTTTTTGAAGAATTCAATGCCTTTAATTCACAATTGAAGGACTTGCAAACCGCTTGTCTTGTGAAGCTCACTAGAACAGTCAAGATGTTTGCAAAGAATGAAATTGAGCGAAGATATTTGACTATCTTAATTTTCTATAGCAAAGATGTTCCTAAAATGTTGCAGAGTAACTTTTTTTTTTTTTTGGTTTTCCTGAATGTTCTTCTCCCAACTTCAACGATACCAAAGATAAAAGGGTCATTAAGGTGAGGCAAATTCAAGATGGACCCAAAACAGGCAAACTTTAGTACGTTTGTTTTTTGGATAGAAGCTCTGTTTCCCTTAGAAACTGTCCTGTAACTTCTAATTGATTATTGGTTTAAAATAGTGATCTTGAGCAAAATTGGGAACTGCAAGTTGCACACATGTTTTTTTGAAAGTAGAAGTATTGGAAGCTCGATTGAAACTATGTACCTTACCTGATAACTTATTTGAATTAAGATCTAAATATCCAAGTGAAGTACAGTTGCTCACGTATCGTGGAATGCTTCCTGTCAGTTGATTACCGTAGAGTGAAAGAACTTCAAGTCCATGAACGTCCGAGCTGCATATATCCGAGCTGCATATATCCATTGGAAGAGAACCAAATAACTGATTTTTTGATAGATCAAGCTCTTTTAAAGAAGAGATGTTAAACAATGAGGAAGGTATAGAACTTGTGAGATTGGCAGAGTAGAGAGATAGTGTCTCTAAACTACGAAGATTTCCCATCTCCGGTGGAAGTTCACCTGCAAAGCAATGTTACAAATTCTATGATGCCTCTCTTGAAGTGATATTTGATATGGGAAGTAAAAGAAAAATAATGCTCCATTTGAAATGAAGATTAAAATTTAACTGGAAGAGTTCTATTGGTGTGTGCGCTATGCATTCTTTAAGTTTTAAGTTGCGGTGTAAGAAATCCATAACAATTGCAAAGGAATACATTTACACATAAATTCATAATCAATGTTGAATTCACAATATTTTCTCACTACTACTAAATAATAATAAAAAAACTAAAAATATCAAAAAGCTAGTTTTTACCAGTAATCTTTGGTTATCAATCACGGTTCCCCAACCAACTAACTCACTCATCGTTAGAAGATTGTCCGTTCGTGAGTGTTTGTAGATAATAGTATGTGCTATGGTATTTCTATTAATTCATACTTAATTAAGTATAATACAGTATAAAAGACTCATCCTCAATAATTCATTTAGATTCAAATCATCTTCTATTTTAGAACTATTCCAAAAAGCTAGCTTCCGCCAGTAAGTCAATAGTTGATGTCATACTATAAAGACTGATTTCAAAGACATAACACATGTACAACTTTTATTAGGTGGGACCCTGTACGTAGTGGTACCATTATTTTGGAAGCCCAAACTACCTCACCCGTATTGCCTCATTGCCTGTATTGGATGATGCACAAACAGAAAAGCTTAACAAAAAGTATCATACCTTGGAAGTTGTTTGAACCAAGGTATAACCTCTGGAGCAATGTCAAATTCCCAATCCCGGGAGGTATGAACCCGGTAAATTTATTCGCCTTCAAAGATAGATGTTGAAGCTCTCTACATTCACCCCAATTCGATGGAATGTAACCGGAAAACTCATTAAAAGAAAGCCAGAACAGTGTGAGTTTCGGAAGGTGACTACACAAGTACTCTGGGAGACTACCCGACAATGAATTGTTCGAGAAATCGATCCATTGTATAGACGAGGAATTGAAAGTGCTTGATGGAATCTCACCGCTGAAGTCATTGTTGTGCAAGTCGAACACCTTTTTCATTTGTTGAAATCAGCAAAGAGAAATGTTATTAGATACTCAAAAGATAAATAGCACATGGAAATACATCACTTCTTTCTTGCAAAGTGGTGTGAACTACTCTACACAGATTTAACGGGCTGCGCAATGGGCACTCATTAATATACAAAATGACACACCGCAATGGGTGTCGAGCAAAATGGCGAACACGCCATCCAACCGTGCCAGTGAGCCTGCGCTGCAATGGGCGGGTATCGTACAGTGATTCTGTTGGAATGTCGCCAAAGCATAACATTTTTTGTATATGGCCCTACTTGGTAATACCGAGAGGTGGAAGGGAGATGATGCATGCCAACAGAAGCAGCAAGTTGAAGTGGTGAGGTAGGGGAGAGGCTGGACGGCGCTGGTTTCTTAAAGAACAAGTGGGTGAGAGCAGTGAGGCGGCAGGAATGCTGTATGAATGGATTTGGGGATATTTTTGCTAACAGTATAAAGTTCAAAGGGCTAATAGTCTTTTTAACTTGGTGAAGGAGAAACACAGACTCGGTCTTTTATATTAGGTAGCAGATTCACAAAAACGAGAAATATGAGACAAACGAATTTATGTGGTTCATCCTAAGCCATCAGGTAAGAGAAACAATAAAAGAACCGATTACATAGGTGAAAGGAAAAAATTCAAGATGCAAAAAGTCAGGTATTGTCAACATTTTATAGTGGGAGAGTGAAATTATTGGGTTAAGAACCAAAGAGTGATTGATTTCTTTTGCACCCGAACATGCAGAGATTTTATTCGGTTTATTTTCCCCACTCTTACTACTCAGTACAATTCAATAAAAGTCAGTGGCAGAGCCAAGAAGCAAAGTCGAAGGGAGCCAAATAATGAATGAAATCTTGGTTCCATGATTTTTTCAAGACTATAAAATCTAGTCATTCGAGTTTTTATGGGACGGTTTTTGATAAATAGAAAAATTAATATAGAGTATTTGTTGTTATCATATCATTATCTCACGGCATCATTCACCATAAATTAGTTATTGAAATGAAAATTATTCTTACTTTTTAAAATTTTCAGGAGATGCTATTGACCATTTTGGTATGGAAATGCTTTCTGCAGAAACTTCATGGATTGTAGAATTGTGCTTTGTGGTTTCTGATTCGTTTTGGGGAGCTTTGGATGCACTCTGGTACAAGTTGATGTCTACTGGGACTTGGTGCTTTATCCTTATTGTTATCATATATTAGTCGCTATTTGATGCGATGATTGATGTATCTTCTTGCAGGTACACTCATATGAGCCCGACTGCTGTGTTTTCTTTTTTGCTTTCAGTTGGTCCCTTGTCAACTGTGCTTGAGGGGTTGGAGAGGCATATGATTGTCGAGAGGTTGGGTACCAACTTAATTAGTTGGGATGCTTCCTCCTCGTTGTGATGCCTTTTTTCTCCTCTCCCTTTTAATCTTGTAACCTCTTTCAAGATTAATTAAATTTCTTTCGCGGTTCAAAAAATAAAAAAATTAAGGTCATAAAGGTATGGCAAATTCAAGAGGTACCCAAAACAGGCAAAATTTATGGCAACTATGGTTATGAACATTGGGATCATGTTTGATTTTTCAGTCATGCATAGCACATGGAAAGACGACATTTCTTTCTTCAACAGCACAAAAAAATAAAAAATAAATAAGGCATCATTTCAGATCAATGGAAACCTTTAACCGGCGCAATTGACCCAGCTCGGCTGGTAGATGGCCATTGAAGTGGTTGTGGCTGATGTTGAAATAGGTTAAGAACGAGAGATTTCCTATCTGGGGAGGGATGGTGCCCTGAAGACCCATGTTAGAGAGATTCAAGGAGGTGACCCTGTTTTGACCGCGACGGCGGCACGAGACACCAAGCCAGTGGCAGAATGAGGTGTTTGTGGACCAATTAGTTGCCAATATGTGATTTGGGTCGTAGGTGATTTGGGACTTGAAGACCAAAAGAGCTGATTGATCTGAACTGCTGTAGTTGGCTGCACCACCACCATCTAAAGCTAAGAAAGATTGCATGAACATTAACAACAAAGCAAAAGACAAGAAGGCAGTAGTTGCAGCCTTCTCCATGAAGCTGGGCAGGGATTAATGTGGAATGGGTAAATGTTTTTAAAGTTGAAGATTTGTGGTTGGTATTTATATACTATTTTGACGCAGTAATTGGGATAAGGGGCACGGCTCCTTGGGTCCACACTTTTCCCCGGCGTGGGCATTTTGGTCCATTTTGCTTAAGAGCATCTCTAACAACGGTGTGGTTAAAAATGTTAACTAAAATACTTCTCTGTTTCTGAAATTTGCACAACACTCCCTTTGTCTTATTAAAACGACACTGCCATCACTGAAATCACAGTACTGAAACGTGAGTTTACCAAACGGAAATGGACAACATACTCTGAAATATCCTCCCTAATACCTATTTAGCTAACTAATTCATTTATAATGGCAAATTATGCCCCATAAATACAACAAAATAAATGTCACTCTGTAAATGCCTCCCCCTTCCTCGTACCACCACAACGCCACCTAGCTTCGTTATCACGTCAACGTATAAACAATCTAAGCATTTTCTTTTTTAGCATGGATGATAGACTCGATAAACTGCACAAAATGTGACTCACACTATCCCTTGGGATTATTGATCGAATAATGGTAACTAAAGATTCCAAAATCTTTTATCCGATGACTACATTTGTGCATCAAAAATCGGAATAAGTTAATGGAGAACCCTGATGTTATCCCAAATTGCATCTATTTATACCAAACGTGCCCCAAGTCGAAATCAAATCCTCTGTACCAGTTTAATAGAAGACTTTATGTGAAGACTTTATGTCGAAATCAAATCCTCCGGCCGGTTCACCCGGCGATTTTTGCTCAGAGCAGTATACTGTGAGTATCTAAACATGTTCGTCCAAAAACAGCTCCAAACAGGCTGATAGGCTCGTTGCGGCTGGTTTGTAAAACTATACTCATGAGGGCAAACGAAACAGATGTCCCATTTTCTATCCACCGAGCTAAACCAAAACTTAAAAGACTTTAGTCCAGGTTGACCTAATTACAAGTCAAAATTAACATATTATTTCCACCACCGGCGGAAACATTTGTTTCCTCCAAATCAATCACAGATGTTCGTGTGATTGGGTACTCAATGTGATTGTGTACTACATAATCACATGGGCCGCTGTGTTTGATTTGGAGGAAACATTTGTTCCCGCTGCCAGCGGAAGTAATTGTTCTCTTTTTGAAATTATGACAACCAAAATTCAGAAATTTTCTCCCCTACGCGACATTACCGCTTTTCCAATCAAACAAACAAATCAAGCCCGGAGTTTTCCAATATTGGATTTGAGTAAAAAGTTCTGCACTGTCGTTCAGAAAGAAGAGACTTTTTGGCTACGTAACAAATTTCGTCAAAATGCTGTTTTTATTGCTGAATTGAAATGTGTCCTTTCGCCTGGAATTTTCCAACATTGGATTATGACCTCAAACCACCAAAAGGACGCATTTCAATTCTGCAAATTAATGTTACAGCTAATAGAAGACTTTATGTGCAGCTCATTCAATGTGCAATTGAGACATTTTGTTTTGTTTAATAGAAGACTTTATGTGAGGAACGCATTTCAATTCTGCAAATTAATGTTACAGCTAATAGAAGACTTTATGTGCAGCTCATTCAATGTGCAATTGAGACATTTTGTTTTGTTTAATAGAAGACTTTATGTGAGGACCCCTGTAGCACAATGAGTTGATATTCACAAAATACGAATTTCATTTGATTCCCTCGTAACACAATGAGTCGATATTCTCTCAATGCCCACATCTACTTGTCAATAAAGGAGGCTCCTACGAAATAGCGTGATCAGATTCATGTAAGGTTGTTGGAAACTCGGTTTCAAAATTACTGGAAATAAAGACAAAACAGAAATTATGAATAATCAGAAAACGTACCCGGCCAATTTCAGTACACCAAAAATTGGCGAGAGACGATTCGAGTCGAGGCGAGTATCAAAATACCCTGTCCTTAGGCAAATTCGCCCGCGAACCAAAAAACCGCGCAGAACTCTCAAAAGTTTAGATGCAGGAAGTGCAGAATTTATGAAAGTGAAAACGTGAATGAATGAGGAAGAGGAGGGTCATATTTACAGATAAACAGAAAGGTACGAAACGATAAGGTGCGGCTGTTCGGAACGGACGCAACCCGGACATGACTGTTCGTGAACTGATGCACTGGAAAGGGAAAAGAGAATTCGGACGGCGGCAGCGCGTGTGTGTGTTATATGGATCAAAGCCCTCTTTGTTCATGCCTTCTCCCCCAACAAAAGTTGTAATGACCGAAAGGGCCAACCCTTATTGCCCAACTTGGGATACATATACCCAATGAAGTTGTTATGCCTCACCAATGTGGTACAATATATTTTCCCCCTTCTACCAATATTCATGTAGGCACTTTCAAGGTCAATTTCTCATTCACCTTAACTTTATTTGTTAACCATCCAAAGGTTCGATCTTAATCTCCTATCTAAGACGAACACAACAGTATGTGGGTCCGGCCACGTAGACGTGTGGGACCCACTTAAATAATCAAATAAAAATAGTTAAAATCAAGTTTTTTCCAACAGGAACAGAGTCAGGATTTCAACTTGGAAATGGCCCAAGAAATCAATATTCTCCATTCTTCCGTTACACAAAGATAATCTTTTTGGGAAAATGCTGTTTTTTATATATATTTTTATTATTAGTCTTGCATTTTACAATGTAGCTACAGCTAATCACATTCGGAAATTCGGAAATGATATAGGTACAGAAAATTTGCTCAGAAAATGTTCGAATGTTTTTATTTGGGACCACTCCGGATCCCATTCGAATGATCAGAGTCGTTCATGTTTTTCAAAATAATGTGTACTTGTACCCTGTAAAAAATTAGCTCAATCAAATATTGGTAAATGCTCCATCCATTTATCCAGTTTTTGGTTCAAAACAAAAAACTAGATAGACGGATGGAGCATTTACTGATATCCGATTGAGCTAATTTTTTATGGAGGACAATGAAATATTATTTTGAAGAACATGAACAGCTCCGATCATCCGTGTGAGACCATGAATAGTCCCAAATCAAATGATTTGTACATTTTATGTACAAAATATTATGTACCCCTAGCATCGTCCAATCACATTTGAATCGAAGTTGATTATGACCTCAAACCACCAAAAGGACGCATTTCAATTCAGCAAATTAATGTTACAGCTAATACCCTGTACAGCTCATTCAATGTGCAATTGAGACATTTTGTTTTGTCTAATAGAAGACTTTATGTGAAGACCCTTGTAGCACAATGAGTTGATATTCACGAAATACGAATTTCGTGAGATTCGCTCGTATCACAATGAGTCGATATTCTCTCAATGCCCACATCTACTTGTCAATAAAGGAGGCTCGTACAAACTAGCATGATCAGATTCATGTAGGGACGGAGTCAGGATTTTAACTCGGAAGTGGCACAAGAAACCAATATTCTCCATTCTTCCGTCACACAAAGATAATCTTTTTTTTTTTTTTGAATAGCAAAGAATAATATTATTAACCTTTGATAAAGATACCAAGATTAATAAAACAGAGGACGTGAAGACAAAACCACGGCCTCTTTCCTACAAAGCACAAATTTTTTTTTTTTTTTTTAACAGCAAAATTTTATAACCTTTGAAAACGAATTACAAAGATTAAGGGATTCAAGATGAAGAAGGGGCAGACCCACAAAGAAGACTCCCCTCACATCAAAATGCATTTGCCGCTAGGAACCAATAGCTCATAGATATCGGCATCACAACGAAAGTGAAATGCCCCAACTATTTTGGCACCGAACACATTCAACAATCATATGCCACATGAGGTCAAGAGAGGAGTGGATGACAAGAGATCAACCTAACTCCATCAAAGAAAGCTAAACAAGATGTAATAAAACACAATCCAAACTTCAGCTAGAATGATCAGACCACCAAAAGATGAAAATGCTGCCATCAGTGTGACTGTGTGAGATAATGAAATTGGTAAATCACCAGACTTGATGGCATAGGGCAACCATGGAGAAAATTTTGCCGCTCATAAGTCACAAAGATAATCTATTATTAAACGACATGCATGTTTTGAATTGCGGAAAGTGGAAATGATCCTCTTGAAATGTATTCAGAATGATAGGACTTGTTGAGTCTGCTGATAATGCTTGGAACGTTCTTGAATTTCAGAAACTTAACAATGAAACAATTCCTGTCCTCACTCCTCACTGGAAGTCCTGTTTAGCTAATTTCCCCCCCCCCCAAAAAAAAAGTTTTCAAGATACGTTAAGCTAAATGCTAATATTATTCACGCAATTGAGACGATGTTGAGATTTCACAAACTTGAAATTTCACAATCTTGTTGTTCATAGTTCGGCCCCCACGTTCGCAATCCGTCTATGCTTCACAGCACAACTCCATTCTTTTGCTGGCTTTTGTCGCCTTATGTATCTTTATGACCCCTGTCTCACACTGCGTACTCAACCAATTCTCTTTTTTCTGAATTGCTGCCTGCTTTTGTTCACTGTTCGAAGGATATTCAGTAAATTATTGTCTTGTTTTGTTGTTCTTTCTGTTTTCCTATTGTTCCTAAATCCTCTGCTATTTAGAGCTTCACGGCTTGGAAGTGTTAATTATGAAAGTGATTTTCACACGCCTTTTTTTATAGGTAATTGATTTTTATGCCCCCTAAATTGTTATCCACACCACTTTTTGTCTTTTAGTTAACTTTTTAAACATAAAAAGTTAGCTGAAGTTAACTGAAAGACAAAAAAAAGGGGTGTGAATAACAATTTGGAAGGTGTGAAAATCACTCCCTTTTTTGTAACCTAACTCTATTTTTGTTTTTATTATAGGTATATTTACATACTTAGCCTTGAATGAGTGAATTTTCTTAGAGTATTGTAAATGCACATCTGTGAACACACCGCGCGAGCGCGATAGTCCACGAAAATGGTTTTGATTCGGGAAACGGTTTGATTGATTGAACGGAGTCGCCACCCGGATTTGAGGACCATACCCGAGAAACCATTTGAAAAATGACTCTTTTGCCCTTGAAATGGAAAATGCTTTACCGGTCTCCAAAATGAGATTTCTCGGGTCCGGGAGCTAGGTTACGCGAGGGGAAGGAATTTAAAGCACCCCTCGCGCCTGGTATAGCCACCGGTCTCTACTAAATGCTTAGAGGATTTTGAAAACGTTGTTTAAATGGACTTCAAACTCAAATTCATGTGAGAGCATAGCAAATACATCAAGAATATTAATGGGATATGGGTGAATGCTTGTGCAAAGTGTCGTGAATGGATGATTCATGTACAAATGATGCTAAAATTACACTAAAATGCCCCCAAACTGCTTTAAGATGCTCCAAACCGATCACACATATCAAACAGATCACACTGATTGCAATCAGGCGCCCGGATCAAGCAACTCCCGTGCGCTGGATTGAGTCCAGCGCACAAAGAGCTGATCCAGCCTGGATTGCCTTCCAGACAGAAAACTCAAAGCCTAATTTTTCACAATAGAGATCAAATAAAATGTTTCTATTGTTTCACATGCATTCTAGAAGATGTGTAGCAGTACAGAAGCAAGCATGAAACTACAAGTTTAAATTAAATGTAATGGAATAAACCTAAAATGCAATGACAAAGCATTAATAATGATCATTTTAGACACTCACAATTGGGATATGCTTGAGTAACATGGAAAACCTCATATGTACTCCTTGAAAATGAATGATTAGATCCCATAAATGATTCATGTACCCATATGAACATTTCTTTCTTGTATAACCTCTTTTCAAAGCATGATTATAACTCCAAAACACTTTGAATGGTCACCATTATAAAGATCAGACCATGAAATGCAGACAATCAGAGACCAATGCATGCACATGATGTACTTAGGACTGTTCAAAATGCAAAAGAAAGCAGAAAATATGATGGGGAAAAGGGGATCCAGGCGCCTGCATGGAAGGAATCCAGGCGCCTGGACCCAATGCAGGCGCCTGCAAAGTGATGATCCAGGCGCCTGGATTGGGATCTGAAACACAAACTGATCTTTTGCTTCTGATAATTTCTAGACCTCTCTCAAACCCTCTACTGGTATAGATGACCAAACAGAGCTTGATTGAGTCCCCCTCAGGGCCTATTTGAACAAATTGGTAGAATGACTACCTTTTTGGTTTGATCAAGAACTTGAAATAGGTTTTGGGTGGATTTTGTTCAAATGTAGCTTCTGGTTTATGGTTTTTCAGAACTGTGAAATGTAGTTTGTGGGTACTTTGATGGATTTTGGTTGATGGTGATGAGTAGATGATGGTTTGATGAAACAAGGAAGTGATCTTTGAGATTGAAATGGGTTTTTAGGTGTGATGAAGTGAGAAGCTGGAATTTCTGGATTGGTTTTGGCAGAGTAACAGTAGAGTAAGAGAGTGTTTTTTTTTTTTCAGCCCCTGAAAATGGAAGAGGAGAGTTGGTTTTATAGGCAAACCAAGGGTCCATAAAGGGCCACTTGGACCTTTCAAAAGGGTAAGAGGTCATCTAGGGGGTAAGGGGTAGGTATAATGATCTCTCCCACTCTCCCTCTAACTGAACTCTGCAAGAAAATCCTCCAAGATCGCATTCCCGCCCACTATCAACTTAAACCACACTCAACCTGGACTGATATCCAGGCGCCTGGATTGTGCCAATCCAGGTGCCTAAAAGTGCAATCCAGGTGCATGTGTTGTGAAGTTTTGGGCAATTCCGGAGTTTCAAGGGATATTTTGTTAATTTCATGGGAGGTCAATGGTGGGGTTTTTCAAGTTTTTGATCAAATCTTGTGTGTCCTCATTAGGCATTTTCATCATCGGGGAAGTTTTGGAATCCCAAGGGTCCGGATTGGGGTGTCTACAGTTGCCCCTCTTTGACGTGACTTAACATCATTGATTTGAGGTAAGTATCGTCAAGGATAAAGACGTCCCCAATCCATTGCCCCAGTACTTCCAAAACATAAAAATATTAAAAACTCGGTCGTGCTCGAATAGCTGCCTACGTACCTTGTATGAAAGGATCAGACCGGCGTAGTTCTTCGGAGACATATGATATGTAATAAAATCTTTCAACAAAATGGATTTTAATCGAATTAAAATCCTCAATAATGATTTAAATAGATTTTAATCGGATTAAAATCCTCAACGATGATTTAAATGGATTTTAATCAGATTAAAATCCTCAGCAATGATTTAAATGGATTTTAAAATCCTCAGCAATGATTTAAATGGATTTTAATCGGATTAAAATCCTCAACAATGATTTAAATGGATTTTAATCGGATTAAAATCCTCAATAATAATTTAGAAGTGATTTAAACGGATTTAAAAAAAAATCCTCAAAATAATTTTAAATGATTTAAACGAGACGAAATCCCTCAACAATGCAAAATGGTTTTCTGTTTGGTTGCACAACGCACGTGTGCCAACCAAGATTTGAACTAAATTTTTTCTGAAAGTGTTCCAAAAAGTCTTGGGAAAGCTCAGAATTTCCAAGCAATCACAATTGAATAGCACTGCATTGCACCTGGACCAGCTTGGAAGCCACCCAGATTAACCCAATCCAGGCGCCTGGACTCACTTCAGGCGCCTGAAATCACACAATCCAGGCGCCTGGATCAGCCTCGGGCGCCTGGATCCCCCAAAACCATGAACAGTTGCAACCGTTCGGGTGCCCCTAAATCACGTCCAGGTGCCTTTATTCGATCATTTCTTTCTTCTTCTCCGACTAAACCGATTGTCTCTCTCTCTTCTCGTCTCAAACTCTATCCCGCTTCCTACACAAACTTCACATCCAAACTCGATTTCTCCGGTCAAACTTCCAGATCTACTAGGGTTTGCTCGGTTTTGGTTGATCTTGATCCAAAGAAAACTCATCCATGGCCGAACCGAGTTCAAACGAACCACCCATGGCCTCTTCCGGTACCAGCGGTGTGGAGGAGAGAATGGAGGTGCCCCCTCCGGTGATAGAGACCACTGTGGGTGATGCGGCAGCGGCGGTGGAAGTCGTGGGTGGGACCCACGGCCCTGTAGAGGCCGTGGCCGGAACAGAGGAGACCCAACCGGCCACCATGGCTGCCGGCAAGCACGGAGGTGCACCGCCCGAACCCCAATTGACCCAAATGCCCTTGGAAGCTTCAGATCCGAACCTGGGTAAGTCCAAGCAGTACTGTTCTGAGTATTTCTGGCGATTTACATACTGTTGATGATGTTCCTGCTAGTGGTAGTTCATTGCCTGTTGTTGATATTGCTGATTTGGCGGCTGTGGGTGGTTCGGGAAGTATTGGTGGTGTTGGTGGTATTGATGGTAGTGTTGTCGGTGGCGGTGTTGGTGGGGGTAGTTTGGTGAGTGGTGGTGAGCGAGTTCTGAGTTTAGGCGGCCTCGATGTGCTTGTGGGGCGGGATGTAGTGATAGAGGATCTTGGTATGGGAGAGAGAGATGGAGGTAGTAGTTTGAGGGGTAGTGATGGTGACGGCTCAGCCCCCAGTGACCCTCTCGGGGATTCTGGTGTGGGGACGAGTAGGCCGGATAAGGGGAAGGGGGTAGCTATGGAGACAGCGGACGATCGTCCGGTGATTGAGGAGACTGCTACTGAGGTGTTGAGGGAGGTTGAGGCTGAGGAGAGGGAGAGGGCGGCGGGCCCGAGAGTGTCGGTGGTGGAGATGGCCCGACGGGCACTGCTGGCGAGGCTGGTCTTTCACGCGGACACCTACGGCGCACTAGTGCACCATATAGTGCCGTCAGCGATAGACAGATATACTTCACTGCAGGAGAGATACGACGGAGAGGAGGTCCTGCTGGATCCCGGGAGACACCTTTCCCACGACTGCTTGGAGGTACATGCTTGCTTTTCATTTGCCAAATTCATTACAGATTATGCATTGTGAACTTATGAATTCCATGATCTTCTTGATACTGATGAAATGTCTCTTTTGTCTCAACAGGTGAATAGGTGCTTGAACGTGAACGGCTCATCAGGGAGGACTCTACCCTTGTTTGTAGATCTTCACCACGACGTGAGAGAGTTAGTGGCACTTGCAGGTTTTGAGCCATTCATAGAGACGCAGACGAGGACGATGCGGGATCACTTCGTGGTGACAGCTCTGGCGGAGAGGTGGAGGGATTCTACGAATACCCTTCACCTGTTGTTTGGAGAGGCGACGATGACACCACTAGACTTTTCAGCGATCACAGGCCTGCGAGTCGGAGGAGAGCCACTGCCGTTTGACTCAGGAATAGCCCAGGATGACGAGGCGCTCTTACACTACTTGGGCTGGAAGCCCAACCATGGGGCAGATTCTGCTGGTTATGGTCAGTTCGCTGACCATTGTCTTGGGAGACCCACGTCTCGGATTGCCGCAGAGCAAAAGGCCCGGTGTTACCTGCTTTACATGTTCGGCGCGACTCTGTTCGCGAACTGGCGCCACCACGTACACCTGGGTTACTTAGCGGCACTGGTAGACTTCGAGCGGGCTGCCAGGTACGACTGGGGAGGCTGGGCTCTAGCCTCGTGCTATGCTTTTATGGGGTCTGTGTCTCGAGGTGTGGCAACGAGCATAGGTGGGTTGTGGTCAGTTTGGGAGGTAAAACATTCAACTACACATCTCACAATTATTCCTTGTTGATTTTCTGTTTGCTTGCTCTTTGCAAGGTTTACGGATCCTTTTGAAACTGTTTTGCAGATATGGGCTTACGAGGTGCTTGGACTGACGTCTCCGGAGTCCTCTTACCGGGACCCATGCGTGATCCCTCGAGCTCTTCGCTGGGGGCAAGGATATAGAGGGAAGAGCCCCGCACGCGGCCAGTTGGACTTCTTTCGAGGAGAGCTCGACCGTCTTACTTTTGCGGAGGTACATGCCTGTTTTTAGATCTCATCTCAATACTTGTTATACCCTTATTGCTTTTTATCACATGATTCTCTTGCTTTCTGTGCAGGTACACTGGCAGGTATGGGATGGGATTCACAGCGAGTATCTTGCGCCGAGCAGAGAGTTGTCACGGGGGAGAGTGCTATTGGAGTGCTCGTATGGCTGGCAGTGGTATCTTGGAGACAGAGTGTTGCGCCAGTCGATACACGCTCCTACACAGGTGGTACCAGGGCCTCTTCCTCCACTGGTTCTGAGGACTGAGAGCTATACTTTGGCAGAGATCGAGCGATATACCATCCTCGACACAGCTTTGGACCAGTACCTTCGACCGATAGAGGACTACGAGGCATACAGGCGACAGTACCTGGCTGGCCCACTAGACGTGGCAGGGTTCAGAGAGAGAGCTAGGGTTGCACGAGAGGCTGCCGCGTTGGCGGCTGCGGAAGCGGCCGCGGAGGCTCTGGCTGCTGAGCAGGTGGAGAGAGCTAGAGCCGAGGAGCCAGTTGGTGGTGGAGCTGGAGTGAGAGAGGGGGCCAGCCCTTCTGTTGTGAGAGAGAGAGGAGGATCTTCTGCTGGGGGTGAGGGGGAGAGAGCTAGGCAGAGTGAGAGGGTGAGCGAGGACGTGCCGATGGAGGACGCTCCTTTTGAGGTGACTGGTGAGAGAGCGGAGGTACCTGGAGGGAGTGGGCTCGTGCCTATTCTCAGAGAGAGGTGGGGTAGTGCCACAGTGGGAGAGCCTGAGCCTTCTGAGAGGTCAGCCTACGAGGCTATGAGGCTGTGGCAGGTCTCTGTACAGATGCCTGAGGGAGAGAGGGGATATGTTGATATTCCTCGACCGTCCGCTGACCTTGCACTTCCTACTGGCCCGGTATGCAAAGTTTCGCTATTCCGTTGACTTATCATGATTTCGAGATTTCTTTGCTGACCCCTGTTGTCTTTTGTTGCAGTTTTCAGTTTTCGCAGGATACTGCGCGCTTTTACTTTGAGCAGACCCACAGCCCTGCGGACCTTGGTTCGTCAGCTGGTGGCTGGGGCAGACGTGGTGCTCCGACGGCCTGGCGATCCTGCCCCTCCAGTTGCTCCCAGCCCTCCTCTTTCTCGGAGTATCCCGGTATCTCTCTTTTAGCTTCTTGGATTCGATCCTGACACTCGCTTTATCACAAAATACTGAAATGCTTTATGTCTTGACTTTGCTTGCAGGTGCCCTGAAGGCGCGAGAGAATCGGTGTAGCAGGTCCTGGGTCGACGACCATCCGCCTATTTTGCTCAAAGGAGGTAGGCTACGTGGCGATGAGAGGGACAGAGGAGGATGGTGCAGATGGGAGGTCTGTCCGTCAGAGGGTTGGGGAGCCTTCGACCGTTGCTGCGGAGCCGAGCACAAAGACCGCTGCTGTCGATCCTCCCTCACAGGAGCCTGGCTTAGAGGACACACCGGAGAGCGGGGAGGGTGACCAGGAGTTAGGCGACCCGTAGTTAGTACTTGATTGCTTCGAGGCATCGAGTTCCGCTTTTTCTTTTAGATTAGCCTTTTTCTTTTACCATTCTGGGCCTGCGCGCCCAAGTAGACTTTCAGATTGGGCCTACGTGCCTGTTTTGCTCTTTCAGGCGCATGTTTGCCTCAGTACTTTCATGGATTATGGCTTGTCATTTGACTTGCGTTGACTTTTTTATGGATGCCATGTTTTGATACATAAATTGCACTTTTCATGTTGTTCATGCATTTCATTATTAGAACCACTACAAAACACTAGTTGTAAAACTCACGAGTAACAATAAAAAGATTTCCATTAACTGTAATGAACAAAAGTATATACCAGTTATTTACAATACAGGAAGACACGATTATCGACACAAGTGTTCGGGAATTTGCTCGAAGCACTTTCAAATGACAAGAACGGACATGAGTGACTCAAATGTACAAGAACGTGATTACAAATGTTACTGACACTTTCACTTGACTCAAAAACATTTGTACAACTCATCTAGACGGATTAAATGACACAAATGACCCTAGGATGGAATTTGGCGTCCATAGGGCTTGTTCAAAAAGGCGGCCCTTCAATACCGTGCACTTTTCTTCGAGAACACACATTCCATCGTCTTTACCAAGCCATATTCACCCGAACCAATCATTTAAGCTTGATAGAATCAGCTTGCAACCTTTAACCATAATTTGGAGACGCCAAACCGATCTTGTTTTGAAGAAAAACCGGTCTAAACGTCCCGTTTTCTGAATTCTTCACAAATGCAACTTTCCCGCAAGTCATAAATGTCCATTAGATCATGTTGGAACCAATGAAACTTGCCAAAAATGCATGGAAATAGGTTTGGGGGTCAAAACTTGGCTGCTGTCATCTGGTTTCCAGGCGCCTGTATCAGGCTAATCCAGGCGCCTGGATTGGGTGCAGGCGCCTGGAATCATCCAATCCAGGCGCCTGGATTGAGTCTAGGCGCCTGGAAAGAGCAAATCCAGGCGCCTGGACCTGCTTCCTGGCAGAAAATTTGTTCTTCCCAAGGTATTTTCTTGCCCTTTGCATGGCGTTCTTCTACCCCAAGCTGCATGTAAACACTCCAAACATCTTTCCCAAGCTACCTATATACATTTCCAAGGTGTTCTCCTTCATTTTCCAACAAATGCCACTTATTTCCAAAATTTCCTCATGATTTTCCATGCCATTTTTCTTGAAAACCAACTTTGAATTCATGGAAACTTGAATTTGCCTTTCCCACCTTTGCATGTAGAATCGTCTCCATTCACCACTTTCTTCTATAAATACCATGCTTTGCCAAGCATTTCCCCCACACCTTCTTTCATCATTCTATTTCTTACAACTTCATTCTCCATCCCCTTCTTGTTCAACTCCATATCATGGCCATCCTCGCATCTGCCGTGCTTCAACCTTGGATTGCGAGCTTTGAAAATATCGATTGGTTCAATTTTCGGGGTCACCATCTCAATTCCTTACGTCACATTCACTCAATCCCTCTCCGTCCCGAGCTTTTGCATGCTGCTACTCAATTTTGGGACCCAGAGCTTCACGTGTTCCGCTTTGGTCTTCAAGAGCTTTGCCCCACTGTGGAAGAGTTTCATGCATATCTCGAAACTCGTCCCGATACTGAGCCGGTGATTCCTTCAATTCGTGCCAATTTGGTTAAGATCCTTCGGGACAAGCTTGGCGTGAATGATGGTCTCGCAAAGCGTTTGATTCATGGGGGTTCACTCGATATCCTTCGCCTCTTTGCGGATTTTAGCCCACGGGGAAATCCATTGGATTATACTGTTCAAAACTGCCGCATGTTTGCTCTTTGCATGTGCCTTCTTGCCACCTATTTGTTGGTTCCAAATGACGGCAATCCCAATCCCTCAATCGTTTCAGTTGCTGCGCAGATTGAGCAACGAAGAGACGTTGTTCCCATGGTTTTAGCGGAGACTCTTATGGGCTTGGATGCAGTGAGGACAGGAAGAACCAATGTGTTTGCCGGGAGTCCTCTTTTGCTTCAGGTTTGGATTTTTGGTTTTGTTATTTGGTTTTGGCCTTATGGTTTGTGATTTTTGGGCTTGATTTTGGATTTTTGGTATTTGGTATTTGGTTTTGGTTTAGCAGATGTGGTTGTGTGACAAAATGAAATTGGTTGCTGATCCGGCAAATAATTGGATTTATCAGGCTAGAGATTGGAGAAGCAGGGGCTTTGTGGAGGCTCGACACAATGTGGAGGACTAGTTGGATTTCTTCATTTCGGTGGAGGAGGAACATGTCATTTGGAGGTGCCATTGGTTGCCTCTGCCAGACATGACGGCCAAACACATGGGACATTCATGGGTGGTTCTGGCTGGGCTGACAAGCTTCACTTTCTATTTTCCTCAGTGCATTCTTCGCCAGTTCGGGATTCGTCAGGAAGTGGAGTTCTCATATCCTACCGATTTCCATCTCCTTGAGTTCAAGCATTCCGTTGTTGAGGCATACCGCCGTGGTTGGGGAAGTAGAGTAACTTGGGTTCGCGACCAGTACCCGAGTATTCACCTGCGAGGAAGGTACCGTGAATGGCTCAGAGGGGAAACAGAAGCAAGATTTGGCAAAATCGTGGACTGACCTTCTCAACTAAGCTGTTTCCAGAAATAAATGGTGCATCCATTTTTATTTTTATTTTTATTATTTTTTTTAAGGCTTTTATGCTCAGCTTATGTAATCGAAGAAATGATTTGAATAAACTTGAACGATGAAGGGTTTCCCCCTCTTGGTTCATTCGATCCCTTATGCTATCTCCTTTGGATATTGCGAGAAATGTGTGCCAACTCAGCGAATTTAGACCGAACCCCAAGATGAGGTTGCCTACGTATCCTTTTGCAAGGAATCAGGTCATGACGTAGTTCAGGGAAAGGTTCACTCGGGTATTAACACTCCTTTTTGTGCTCTAAATTTTGCCTGGTACCGCCTTTTCAGGTTTCCGGTCCAGTGAGCTTCTTTTGAATTTTTGCCTTAAATTTTGCCTAGGCCGTCCAAGATGGATTTTCAGCCTAGCAGGCTTGCTCTGAATTTTGCTTGGATCGGCCCGCCCTTGCGGTTTTCCGCCCAACGAGCATCTCTCAGGGGTAATATCGCTTGAGTTGGTCCAAATTAACAAGATTGCTGAACTCATTGACATCCAAGTCAATAATCACTGATGCCCCACCGTCGAGGATAGTCTTGATGATGTATGGTCCTGCCCATTTCGGCCTGAATTTTCCCCGTGGATCAAATATTGGCGCCCGAATCTCTTTTACCACCATGTCTCCTTCGATCAGATCCCTGGATTTCACCTTCTTGTTGAATGCGCGAGCAATTCTTCTCTGATATCCCTGAATGTGGTACAATGCCCGCAGCCTCCTTTCATCAAACAACATTAGCTCTGCGAACCTGTCGCTCAACCAGTCAGCCTCATCAATTTCACTTTCTATCATTACCCTTAAAGATGGCACTTCAAGCTCAATGTGAAGTACTGCCTCCATACCATAGACCAGAGAATAGGGTGTTGCCCCTGTTGGAGTTCGGATAGAAGTGCGGTACCCCCACAATGCTAACGGTAGTTTCTCATGCCAATCCCTAGATGATTCGATGGTTTTCTCCAAGATGTTCTTGATTGACTTGTTTGCTGCTTCCACTGCTCCGTTAGTTTGTGGTCTGTACACTGTCGACTTATGCACCTGAACATTGAACTCTTCAAGCACCTCTGCTGCCCTTCCTTTGAAATGCACACCATTATCTGACACAAAGGCATTGGGGACCCCATATCGGTAAATGATGTTTTGCTTGATAAAATGGGCTACTTGTACCGCTGTCAATGTGGCGTATGAAGCTGACTCTACCCACTTTGTGAAATAATCAATTGCCACCAGTATGAATTTGTGTCCATTTGATGCTGACGGCGTGATTTTCCTAATCACATCTATTCCCCACTCTGAGAAAGGCCAAGGCGTTGCCATTGTATGAAGTTCAGACGGCGGAACATGCATGAGATTAGCATGGACTTGACACTTGTGACATCTCCGCACATACTGAACACAATCCGTTTCCAAAGTCAACCAGAAATACCCTTGCCTCATAATCTTCTTTGCCATCATCAATCCGCTCATGTGGGGACCACAGATTCCTTCATGAATTTCCTCCATTACCCTTTTCGTGTCATCAGCATGGATGCACAACTTGTGCATGCTGCAGTATGACCTTTTGTACAATCTTCCACCGCAGATGATGTATTGTGATGCCAACCTTTGTAACGCTATCCGATCTTTCTTGTTTGCTCCTTCCGGATACTCTCCTTTCTCAACCAGATTCCAGATATCATGATACCAAGGCAAACCATCATCAATTTGGCCAACATTCATCACATATTCATAGGCTGGCCTATTCCTTTGTTCGATCATAATCGGTCTCATTCTCACCCGTACGGGTAATTCCACCATGGATGCCAATGTAGCAAGGGCGTCGGCAAACTGATTCTTCATTCTCGGGATATGAGTAAAAGTAACTTGCTCAAATTGATGAATCAGATCGTCGAGGTCTTTGTGGTATGGCTTCAACTTTTCTTCCCGCACTTTCCAATCACCATTTGCTTGAGAAACCACCAGATTCGAATCTCCTATCACTTCCAATTTCTTTACCCCAATTTCAAAAACAGCTTCCATTCCCACGATACACGCCTCATATTCTGCTTGATTATTGGTAACTTCGAAATTTAGCTTGAAAGAGAGGGGAATATGAGGTCCTTCTGGTGACACTAGCAGTATGCCAACTCCGAATCCTCTCTGATTGGCAGCCCCATCAAAGTACAGCTTCCAGGTATCTTCTAATACTGTCATAACATGTTCATCGGGAAACTGAAACTCCGTATCTTCCGGTCCTTCGATTGGGTGATCTGCTAGGAACTCCGCCACAGCCCTTCCTTTCACTGATTTCCGCGTTACATACTTGAGTTCAAATTCAGCCAATAAGAGCAACCATCGTGCCAGTTTTCCGGTGAGTGCCTGTTTCTCGAATAGATATTTGAGAGGGTCCATTCGGGAAATCAACAATACTGAATAAGCTAGCATGTAGTGTCTTAACTTTTTGGAGGCCCAAACAAGAGCCCAGCATGTCTTTTCTAGCGGGGTGTATCTTTCTTCAGCTCCTACCATCTTCTTGCTCAAGTAATAAACAGCCTTTTCCACTCCGGCTTCTCCTTCCTGCGCCAGCATGCATCCCATTGCCGATTGCGTTACTGATAAGTATAAAATCAAGGGTTTTCCTGGTATTGGTGGCATTAATACCGGAGGGTTTTGGAGATATTTCTGAATTGATTCAAACGCCTTCTGACACCTATCATCCCATTGAAAAGACACCCCTTTCTTGAGAAGACGAAACATCGACTCGCAAGTTGAAGTTAACTTGGCGATGAATCTGCTGATGAACTGGATTTTTCCTAAGAAACTCCGAACTTCTTTCTCTGTCTTTGGTGGCTCCATCTCCAGTATCGCCTTGATTTTCAATGGATCGACTTCAATCCCCCTGGTGGTAATCATGAATCCCAACATCTTCCCTGCGGTGACTCCAAATGTGCACTTTTACGGATTGAGGCGCATTCTGTACTTCCGTATGCTTTCAAAGAACTTGCGCAGTGCCGGGAGATGCTCCTCCCTCTCTTTTGCTTTCACAATCATGTCATCAACATACACTTCGACCTCTTTGTGCATCATATCATGTAACAAGGTTGTGGCAGCCCGTTGGTAAGTTGACCCTGCGTTCTTCAACCCGAATGGCATGACTCGATAACAAAACGTCCCCCATTCAGTAGTGAAAGTCGTTTTCTCTCGATCTTCTGGTGCCATCAGAATCTGGTTATACCCCGAGAAGCCATCCATAAATGATAATAATGCATGCCCAGCCGTATTATCCACCAGTACATCAATATGTGGTAAGGGAAAGTCGTCTTTCGGGCTAGCTTTGTTCAAATCCCTAAAATCCACACATACCCTGACTTTTCCATCCTTCTTGGGCACTGGCACGATATTAGCAACCCATTTTGGATACTCAGTTACCATTAGAAACCCGGCGTTGAACTGCTTGGTAACTTCCTCCTTGACTTTTTCAACCCAATCTGGCCTGATTTTCCTCAATTTTTGCTTTACTGGTTTTGCATCGGGATACAAGGGGATTCTATGTTGCACAATTTCAGGATCGATTCCGGGCATATTTGCGTGGGACCAAGCGAAAACATCTTCAAATTTTTTGAGTAAATCAGTGAGCAACTTTTGTTCCTCCGAAGATAGCCCGGAACCGATTTGAACCATGCGAGGATTTTCTTCATTTCTCAAGTTTATTGAAATAACTTCTTCTTTTATTGGCTGAGCATGCCTTTCATTTTTCCTTTCGATTAGAGACCTAAGTTCTTTGGGTATTTCTCCCTCGAATTCGGTCTCATTATCGTCAGGATCAACACAATTTATTTCAGGAACAGCAAAGTAAGCGAAATCAGAATCCATTTCATTCATGAAACCCTCGGGGGTACGGTACATAGCAGTGGACTCGAACTCAAAAGAAAAGTGATGACGTGGAGTGGCAAGAGGCGCGATCTCCGACTCAAAGCTAAATACAGACTCAGACTCGAAATTAGATTCAGACTCGGTGAAAGTGCCAGTGAATTTTACAACAGGTGTGAAAGTGCAATTCTTTATCCTTAGCACGCTGGGGTCTTCAAGGGCCTCCTGCCCAAGCATCATCACTGCTGGCTCTTCTTTATCCTTACCTGTTAGACTGACCTCGTCGAACATTGACATCAAGATCCCACCGTCCAGAGCCTCCATCCAATCCACTTTAAGGTCTTTCACCAATTTCTCGACCTTTTCGTGTTCATCTTCACTGTCCCAACCATCATTAGCGAAGATTTCGAATCCAGGGTGCACCTCTCCACTTATTTCATTTACAAACGGCTCAGGCTGGCCGTGATATGGTGCATTTGACCCTTCCCTGACAAAGCGAATATGACGGTTTGCACTATTGTCTTCCCCGTTAGTCCTTCCTCTCTGCATTTCCACCGGTGTAGGCTCATATCCCAACCCAAAACGGCCTCGCTGAGAGGAGAATTCCGGGAACTGAATTACCCCTTGATGTGTCCGTCCTAAACCTGTGCCTGGCAGGTAAGACATCTTTCTCATCATCTCAAGAGCAGTGGTACTGATTGTGAAGTCATCATCGATGCGGATCGTGCACACACCGCTAGAGGTATCAAAAGCAAAACCCCCAATTTGGATGTCATTCTCATCGTGCATAATTTTCAACAAGGGAGCATTGTCTTCGGCATGAGGACGAATGCCTGAATATCCATAGAGAGCAACTGTTCCGCTTTCTAATCCAAGCAAGACTTTCTGGTGCAGAGTGGATGGAACTGCCATTATGTCGGACCGGTGCATCCAAGGGCGACCCAACAGCAAATTGAACGAAGCCGGAATCTCGAGGACATGAAATTCCACTAATGACTTAAACCCCTCGGCTGCGATCTCCATTTCTACAGTCCCAAGTACATTGCGGCAGGTGTTATCGTAAGCCCGAACAGTAAGATTAGAAGGTGTAAAGTCCTTTGGTTTGAGTCCCAAACACTGAGCTGTGTGAAGAGGACAGACATTGAGCGCGGATCCGTTATCTATTAGCACAACTGGAATCCATTTCCCCATACACTTCATGGTAACATGCAGAAGTTTATTGTGGTCGGTTCCCTCAAGCGGTAAATCGGCTTCGGTGAAGGTTACGACATGTTTGGTGGGTTTGGTAGCAACGGTGGGTTTGGTAACAATAGCGGCCATCATAGCTTCAGGGGTAGTGTCGGGAGCGATCTCCATACAAGATAGTGTTTGAGCAAGCTTTTGGCGATGCTCGCTGGAACTCATGAGTAGCCCCCAAATGGTTATGGCGGCTGGGGTTTTCTCAAGCTGTTTTTGGATGGGGTTCTCTTCGGCTGTTGGTGGAGGTTTTGGACGAAACACACGGTTATTGGTAGCAGAAGAGGGGTGAGTTTGGTTGGTAGGGGGGTTAAAAAGGTTTTGGAAGTCGGTTGGGTTGGCAATTGGGTCATCGGGATTATTTGGAGTCGGGTTATTTAGTGGGGTTGGGTTATTTGCGGGCTGGTTCATGGTGTTAGGAGGTGGGTTAGAGGTATTTCCGGTGAACATCTGAGGAGGCTGATAAAACCGACCACTTCGCAAAAGATGGAGAACTGAATCGAGGTCATCTCCCCACAAATCAGTGTAATCTGTGTAAAAGTCAACAAGATCCCCCTCTACTTTTCTTTTTCCTTTTGCAATACTGGCTTCTTTCAATCCCTTAGTAATCCCCTCCACTATTGCTTCGCTCCACACATCACCTTTTTCCATTGTTGCTTGATTAACGGCCCAGACTTCATCATTTCCAACCCATAATGGCGATAATGCTATGCCCTCACTTGGATTGGCTCAAACATTGGCCAAAACATTCTCTTCCATTTGCTGATCCCAAATATCGGTCACACCGTTGTTCAACACCATGATATTACAATTTTCCGGAATTTGTACTTGAGGTGCTGGGAGATTCCCATCAATTATGTAATCATATGGTGCGAACTCTATTCCTTCTGTCATTCGATTTATTGCGTGTTCACTCATCATAGAAAAATCAGGGCGACCCTCCCATATTGGTGCCATTGGAAAATACGTTTCATCGAAGGACATAGGGAGTGTGGACCCATCCAAAGGATCGTTAGGGTCTAAGAGTTGTCATTCAGTCGGTGCGGGATCCCATTCGTCTCCATGTACCTCATTAGGTGCTTCAATCTCTTCTTGCCAATTCTGTCCTTGTCCTTCTTCCTCTGGCTGTTGGTCTTGTGCTATGGGTAGCGGTTCTCCAAATAAATTAAGAAGCGCAAATCCATCAAATGGATCTGCAAGCACCGGATCCCAAAATTGGTCAATCATGGCGGCGAATGGAGGTTCTTCATTAAATTGTTCATTGATCGGCCATACTTCTTCATTTGCCATGCCATTTGCTACCATCATCTCATATTCTCGCGCCTCCATTGTCCTTACCACATCCCCCCACTTCTGCAACATATTGGGATCTAAATGTGCCTCTAGAAAGCATATCTCGGGTTCAGCTGGTATAAGTACAAAGGGCTTGGGATTAGTTTCGGGTATGATATACTGGCTTGGGTCAAATGGTAAGGAATTTAGGCCTTTTCGAGTGGAGCTGAGGGTAATTTGGCCTATGTCGATGTTTCTTTTGTGGGTTGGCAAGGGATTGGTGACAACATTTGGTTTCTCGGTGGGATCTCGAATTTGCTTATTGTCGATAAGATCTTGAATCTCATGACGCAGCCGTTGGCATCTTTCGGTTGGGTGGCCAGGTGTTTGGTGGAAGATACAGAAGGTGTTTGGGTTATAGGATGGCGGAGGATTTTGTGGAGGTGGGATTGGTTGTAGTGGTTTAATCTTTCCTTGTTGAACGAGTCGTTCGAAGACAATAGGAAGAGGTAGGGGAAGTGGGGTGAAGACTCGACGTCTTTGGTTTTGAAATGGTTGGGTTGGTTGAGCTGGCTGGGACATGATGGCATTTATGGGCTCGGTTTTATGAGATTGGTGATTCATGGAGCTGGATGAGGCACCGGCTGTGTAGCTGGGATTCGCGTAGAGGGATGAGGTATTTCCAATGTAATTCCGCTTGGGCCTAGGGACAGGGTCTCCTTTCTTCAATACCCCACTTTGCATAGCTTCTTCAATTGACAAACCCATCTCAAAATAGGTTTCAAAATTATGCGCCTGAGCCATCACCATATACTGAGCTAAATCGGGCTGAAGATTCTTGGTTATGATGCGCATTTGGTCCTTGTCACTAGGACGATCAGTCATCTGTGCAGCCTTTGCTCTCCATCTCTTCACAAACTCCGCGAAGGATTCTTTCTCTTTCATCTTAATACTCTCAAGCTCTCGAGTGGTGACCTTGAGCTGTACATTGTATTCAAACTGCTTAACAAAAGCAGCTACCATTTCTTCCCAAGTCTGTCTCTTCGAAATGTCGAGAGATAGGAGCCATTGGAGAGCGGGCCCTGTGAGAGTTTCGTGGAACATTTGAGCCATGGCAGGCTTGTCAACATCTTGCAATGAGAGAGAGCTAACATAAGCTTGAACATGTCCCCTCGGATCTCCGGTTCCGTCAAATTTCTCAAAGTCCACATGTTTGAACTTCTTGGGGAGTTTAGCACCTGGGAAGATGCACAGTTTGTCCATATCAAAACCGGTGATGGCTCGCTTCACATTTTTGGACACGGATTCTTCGAGCTTAAGGATCTTGGCTAGCATTTCAGCCAATTGAGGATTTTCAGGCGGAGGAGGCTGCTCCGGATGCTCATCATTGGGAACCTTTTGTTCCCGAGCTTCCTCATCGGGCTTCCGCTGTTGGGGTGGAGGGAGTCGACTCTGAATGTTTACCATAATTGCCATGAGTTGGGCAACTCGGGTATCATTCCAAACCCTTTCATCATGCATCTCTTTCCTTAGCTGTTCAAACTCATTTGGGGGATCGTGCTCCTGTTTGGCCGCCATACTTGTTTCAGACTTTGGCGATGAAGACCGTGACAATCTCTGTCCGAGAGGTCGAGTCCAAACAGGTAAGGTCTTCTTCTTCTTTGCAGGCCCAATGGTTTAAAACTGAATCAAAATCAAAAGCAGGACTCAGTTTGCAGCCTTTAAATACCAAATACAAACAAAAAGGGGTGCCTAGACAAGCGTGTCACCTCTCGCTCCCAAATTAGTCCTACTTCTAAGCCTAGAAAACAAACTACCGGTTTCGGATCTCACTTGGAATCATTTGCACAGCAGATTGTATCAACACCACGGGTAAGTCTTTTACTCGGCAATTACGACTTCAACCTACATCCTAAATGTTGAAATCGCAACCGTTATCCTTTCTTGACCATCCGAGACAAAACAATAAGGTGCTGCCATCCAGTTACAAGTGATTCCAAGGCTAGTCTGAAACACGGGTGGCAGTTCGGGCACGACCAACACCGGAGGTATCTCAAACTCCGTGGATTTTAAGTCTCCTAGACTGGCATATACAACCTAAGGTTAGACTACCGGATTCAAAACTCACTTAAAGCCATTGCACAGAAGATTTTCCAACACCCCGGGTAAGTCTTTTACTCGGCAATTACGACTTCAACCTACATCCTAAATGTTGAAATCGCAACCGTTATCCTTTCTTGACCATCCGAGACAGAGCAATATGGATGTTGTAACCCAGACACAAATAGCTTCAAGGTTAGTTTGAATCACGGTGGCCGTTCGGGCACGACCAACACCGGAGGTATCTCAAACTCCGTGGATTTTAAGTCTCCTAGACTTGACCCAACGGCTTTGGAAAGTTGCCCCAATCCTCAAGTTTTCTTTTAAGGAAGAAATCTTTGACATTGGACGAACGGATTTGGGAAAACATGACTCAGATAGATTTTCGGCAAAAATATAAATTTGGATATTTAAGGGCGATTATCCCTCCTCGGGGTAATGTCCCGTAAAATCCATTTAGATTGTTGCCAAGAATCCGATCATTTCAAATTTTCCCACGTCCGGCCGTCCTAAAGACCAACTTGCAAGAACAACGCGCAAATGGGACGCGCGACTCATCATCGGGCTAGGGCAACTTTCTACTGACTGTCGGGAACCTAACTTATGCTATACTGACCACACGAAAGACCGAAATACGTACAGATGCAAATGTATGCATGTATGCAATATGGCATGCTTGGAAAGAAAATAACACATAGCACGTAACAGGATGGAGCACATAATCCTAACACATTGGTTGGTTATCTAACGTGGGGTTCTATGGTTAATTATATGCAAAGGCCGGTTTTTTGTTTAAGGTGGGTACCCCAGACTCAAAGCCAAAGTTGTCTCCCACCGCCAAGGATCCCGCAAGGCGATGGTAATAACGACAATTGTGACTTATCACGGTCGGGGGGTGCTGAGCATTTCGGGATTCCCCGTCACCGGCAAGCCGGGCGGGATTGCCGAAACACGCCAGCGGAAGCTAGTAACCATGCACGTGCAATGCAAAAAGTCCATTTAAACAATATTTTCAAAATCTTTTAAACATTTTTCAAGCTTAACACCCCGCGGGAGCGCGATAGTGCACAAAAATGGTTTTGATTCGGGAAACGGTTTGATTGATTGAACGGAGTCGCCACCCGGATTTGAGGACCATACCCGAGAAACCATTTGAAAAATGACTCTTTTGCCCTTGAAATGGAAAATGCTTTACCGGTCTCCAAAATGAGATTTCTCGGGTCCAGGAGCTAGGTTACGCGAGGGGAAGGAATTTAAAGCACCCCTCGCGCCCGGTATAGCCACCGGTCTCTACTAAATGCTTAGAGGATTTTGAAAACGTTGTTTAAATGGACTTCAAATTCAAATTCATGTGAGAGCATAGCAAATACATCAAGAATATTAATGGGATATGGGTGCATGCTTGTGCAAAGTGTCGTGAATGGATGATTCATGTACAAATGATGCTAAAATTACACTAAAATGCCCCCAAACTGCTTTAAGATGCTCCAGAAACTGATCACACATATCAAACAGATCACACCTGGATTGCAATCTGGGCGCCTGGATCAAGCAACTCCAGGAGAGCTGATCCAGGCGCCTGGATTGCCTTCCAGACAGAAAACTCAAAGCCTGATTTTTCACAATAGAGATCAAATAAAATGTTTCTATTGTTTCACATGCATTCTAGAAGATGTGTAGCAATACAGAAGCAAGCATGAAACTTCAAGTTTAAATTAAATGTAATGAAATAAACCTAAAATGCAATGACAAAGCATTAATAATGATCATTTTAGACACTCACAATTGGGATATGCTTGACTAACATGGAAAACCTCATATGTACTCCTTGAAAATGAATGATTAGATCCCATAAATGATTCATGTACCCATATGAACATTTCTTTCTTGTATAACCTCTTTTCAAAGCATGATTATAACTCCAAAACACTTTGAATGGTCACCATTATAAAGATCAGACCATGAAATGCAGACAATCAGAGACCAATGCATGCACATGATGTACTTAGGACTGTTCAAAATGCAAAAGAAAGCAGAAAATATGATGGGGAAAAGGGGATCCAGGCGCCCATGGAAGGAATCAGGCGCTGACCCAATGCAAAGGCGCCGCAAAGTGATGATCCGTGCGCTGGATTGGGATCTGGCAAACACAAAGCCGATCTTTTGCTTCGATAATTTCTACACCTCTCTCAAACCCTCTACTGGTATAGATGACCAAAGAGAGCTTGATTGAGTCCCCCTCAGGGCCTATTTGAACAAATTGGTAGAATGACTACCTTTTTGGTTTGATCAAGAACTTGAAATAGGTTTTCGGTGGATTTTGTTGAAATGTAGCTTCTGGTTTATGGTTTTTCAGAACTGTGAAATGTAGTTTGTGGGTACTTTGATGGATTTTGGTTGATGGTGATGAGTAGATGATGGTTTGATGAAACAAGGAAGTGATCTTTGAGATTGAAATGGGTTTTTAGGTGTGATGAAGTGAGAAGCTGGAATTTCTGGATTGGTTTTGGCAGAGTAACAGTAGAGTAAGAGAGTGTTTTTTTTTTTTCAGCCCCTGAAAATGGAAGAGGAGAGTTGGTTTTATAGGCAAACCAAGGGTCCATAAAGGGCCACTTGGACCTTTCAAAAGGCTAAGAGGTCATCTAGGGGGTAAGGGGTAGGTATAATGATCTCTCCCACTCTCCCTCTAACTGAACTCTGCAAGAAAATCCTCCAAGATCGCATTCCCGCCCACTATCAACTTAAACCACACTCAACCTGGACTGATATCCAGGCGCCTGGATTGTGCATTTCCAGGCGCCTGGATTTGGCCAATCCAGGTGCCTAAAAGTGCAATCCAGGTGCATGTGTTGTGAAGTTTTGGGCA
The DNA here is from genome assembly GCA_016920895.1 of Vaccinium myrtillus. Taxonomy (NCBI): domain Eukaryota; kingdom Viridiplantae; phylum Streptophyta; class Magnoliopsida; order Ericales; family Ericaceae; genus Vaccinium; species Vaccinium myrtillus. Next base: position 17,220 of record JADGMU010000249.1, on the reverse strand, counting down.
ATTCCGGAGTTTCAAGGGATATTTTGGTAATTTCAAGGGAGGTCAATGGTGGGGTTTTTCAAGTTTTTGATCAAACCTTGTGTGTCCTCATTAGGCATTTTCATCATCGGGGAAGTTCTGGAATCCCAAGGGTCCGGATTGGGGTGTCTACAACATCACAAAATGATAAAACGAGGAGTGCAATTATCAAAAAGGAGAGCGTGAAAATCAATCAATTTTATTTAAAAGTACTCCGTATTTTTTCGGGGAACTTTTTTTAATTTTTTGTGGTAATTTTTTTTACATTCATCTTGCAAATCGATAAAGAACAGAAACTTAGGAAAAATAATAACACTAAGGGTGTTTTGGCTAAATAATTATGCCGAATTATTTTTGTTTTCATTCAAGATTTTATTGCATTTGATAGTTAAATTTTTTCATTTCAGATTCCTCTAGACCAACTTATAATTCTTGAAAAATCAACACAAAACTAGTAAATACGGATTTTGTTTTTGAATAAGAATAGTAAAAGTAATGTGCCTTAATTATTTAGCCTTTCCCAACTCGTCCTCAACAAAGAAAATGGTCTTATCCGTTATACTCTGTTCACATTAAAAACTCCCATTCTAGTTTCTCTGGCTAGCAGATTCGATTCCTTCACTCTTCTCGCAGGTAATTCCCATCTCTCTATCTCTTGACACCCGACCACACAAGCATGTCCGCGCCTATTTATTTTGATGTACTGTAAACTTGCAAATTGCTGATATAATATTAGCGTAATTACGATAATACGAATCAGATTAAGGGTGAGGGAAAGAGCAATGGGCCTGTAATTGGGAAGCAAAAATATCTTTTACAATTTCGCTTCTTGAATGCTCCCAGATTTTTTTCGATTCAAAGACTCGAGTATTGAATGCCCCCAAATTATTTTCTGCAACTCTGACTTTGTCAATGCTTTTTGCATTGCGAGTTGGGTTCGCGCTAAATATATATGTAATGTAATATGGTTTCTGCTACTGGTAAATAATTATGATGATAGTATTGTTGGCAGGGAACATCCAATATGTAATTTGAGTTGTTTTTGTGGTGATAGATTTATTTTTCTCGAATGGGCAATGTAGCATCTCTGCTGTGCTCAGAGCCTGCTCATAAATTTTGGAGGCCTAAATCGAACTTATTAAACAATCTCACCCTATATTTTGCATACAAAAATTGGTCAATAATGAGTATTTATAAAAACCATTACAAAAGATTTACAATTACAAAATGCAAACCTATAGTTATCCAAAAATATACAACCGCTATAATATTTCAAAATCCATCATTTGAACATTTGTTTGTTATTTCACAATTGCCATCGCATGAATTTTGGACCCTAAATTCGAATTGTGCCAATTTTTTGTATGGAGGGCTTACACAAAATTATATTGGGTTAGTATATATATGTAGGGTTCCTAAATAATTGGGAGCTTTAAAATTTTGATTTTTTGGTGGGCCTAAAGCCCAAATTTCTTGGGATTCATGTCTAATTCGCCGGCTCTGGCTGTGCTTGATTTTTTTGCACGTATGATTTGCGTTGGTAATTACTGTTCCTTCTTATTTTGATATCTTAATTGGTTGTTAGTTAGTTATCGTTCACTTGTATGCAAAAAGCATCAGACTATACGTGAACAGCATAAAAGTAAAAAAGTTACTGTACTACTTTGGTATCCTCAGGCTATGTTGGGTTTAAGGAATTGTCGAGTGAAAGGAAAGGATTAGAAAGAACATGAAGTGAACGATAAGTTCTACCCAATCTCCATGATCCAAACACAGCATTAGAGGTGCGCCTACGGTCTTGTGTATGTCAGTTTCTAGTTACTGGAGGTCTCCTTCTACGTTCTGTGATGACTTCTCGTTTGCACTCACATGGTGATTCTGTAATGATTTGTGCATCAGAGGTTACGTGTCTGCTGAAGGAGTAACAAAAAGTTTCTTTTATTTTTTTCCTGTTAGAATATCATCCTTGTTGCCCCTTTCTAAAACTGAAGAGCAAAGCGGTGAGATGTAACACTATCGTGAGTTTGTAACCACATGAATTTCAGTGAAGTCCACGTACTTCAGCAAAGAGAAAATGATCAAAGACGTACGTACATGGAGTTGGAAATGTTTTCAGAATGTTAGGAATTGTTGAGTTTGCTTTAGACACTGGGAATGTTCTTGAAATTTGAAATACAAGGAAAGACTTCATGTTCTCGCAGTGATTCCACTTTAGTTTTTATCCCCTCAAATTTTCAGCACAGATAACTAAATGGTAATATCATTCACGCTGTTGGGACCATGTGGAAGGCTTCATAGTGCAGCTCAATTCTTTTACTGGATTCTGTTTGTGTTTGTGTCTCCTTGTCGGTCTCTCTATGGCTTCTCTCTCCCGCTCTCTCTGCTTGTTTAACCAGTTCTCTTTTAATAAATTGTTGCCTACTTTTGTTCACTAGCTGATGGGTGTTCACTATATTATCCACAGATTTCGTTTTTCTTATTCTTTTTGTTTTCCTATTGTTTCAACATTCACTGCTATTAAAGCTTCACGGTTTGGAAGAGATCCGTGAGGTATAAACCAGTGATATAGCAAAGAAGAGGTAAAGAAGTACTTCTGTTCGTGAAATGATCAGTTGGAAGAAATCTCAATATGAGCCCTCTTGGACATTGAAGGCCACGACTATTGTGCTTGGGGCCATTTTCCAAATCTCTCACTACTACAAAAAAACCATAAACATCACGCTTTTTAAGCGTGATGTTTGACTTTCTATGTCACTCACAAAAGCGTGATGGATCCGGGTGACATGGTAAATCACTCTTTTTCATCACGCTTTATAAGCGTGATTGAAAGATAACAACAATCACAGTCAAAAAGAGTGATCTTTTTGTGTAAAAACCGACATTAAAACTAATTCCACGCGATTTTTATTTTATTTTTGATCTTGCTTTTCTTATAAAATCATGATTGAATGTAGCATATGATCACATCTAAAAAGTGTGATCTTTTATAGTTAAAACTGAAATAGAAAATAAATAAGTGTGATCTTTTCTTATTTAAGATCTCACTTATTTGAAAGAAGTGACATCTTTTCTTGAATACAATATAAAAATATATATATTGCAGCCATTTATATTATTTCAATTAATCCGAACTATTTATTTGCACCAATATACATCAATTACACAAAAAACAAGCATAATTTCAATAAAAAAAATTACAAGCTACTTACAGAAGTTACCAACACAAAATCAAGAAGTTTACAACTTAATTATGATATCCATACAATGGATCTTATCGGTTATTAACACAACTGTACAATCTATAACTTAAGTTCTGTAAAGAAAGATTACTACAACCGTACAATCTATAACCTAAGTTCTTTAAAGAAAGATTACTAATTGCATATAGATGCACTTAGCAAAATATTTTCAAGCAGCGATCTTTCAAAATGCATCATCAAGCCTTTGAGCATCACTTGGACACTGCACACATACAAGAACAACACACAACTGTACAATCTATAAATCAGATTTTTTAGCTATTTTTCAATCTAAAATAAACATACCATTCATCTTGTCAAACTCAACAAATAAGGCAGAACCCTTTGTCAGCAAGCACAAGGGCTCCTTCAAGAGTCCACTCCCGGGTGACAGGGTCCTTGTGCATTGCTGCCGCTAGCCCAACAACAGAAGCTCCCTTCTTGGTTGTATAGACAGCCCTATGGCCGGTCTTTTCAACAGATCTTAGAAAGAATATAAAACAATCAAAACTTGACACGATCAGTTCGTTACTTTGTGCGTGAGGATGCCTTGGGAGCCAGGCATCTCAGGGACTAGTTAGCTTCTTTTCTTGTTTTAGGCCTTGTTTGATAACACAGATTCAACACTTAAAACTGAATCAATTAAGTAATAAGTCATTAAGTAGGTTTGATAACCACATTTTATGTTACTTAACAGATTAAGTACCACTTAAAATGTAGGCTAAAAAATTGATAAAAATTAAGTAGCTTTGAGCTACTTAATTCTGGCTGAATTCCTATGTGCTTACAATCAACCATCACACCTCCGCCGCCGCTGTCACCACCACCACCACCGCCACCACCACCACCACTGCCACGCCGCCGCCACCGCCATGCCGCTACCACCACAACCACCACCATTACACCGCCACTGCCGCCATGCCGCTACCACCACAACTACCACCACCACCACTGCCACACCACCACCACCATCACAACCACAAGCACCACCACCACCACACCATAACCACCACCATTGCACCGGTGGCTACCACCACCACCACCATTGCACTGCCGCCTCGCTGCTACCACCACACCGCCACCACCACCACTGCCACACCGCCACCACCACAACCACCACCATTGCACCGGTGGCTACCACCAGAACCACCACCACCACCACCACCATTGCACTGCCGCCATGCCGCTACCACCACACCGCCACCACGACCACTGCCACACCGCCACCACCACCACTGCCACACCGCCACCACCACCACCACCATTGCACCGGTGGCTACCACCACAACCACCATTGCATTGCCGCCATGCCGCTACCACCACCACTGCCACACCGCCACCACCACCACACCACAACCACCACCATTGCACCGGTGGCTACCACCACCATTGCACTGTCGCCATGCTGCTACCACCACAACTACTACCACCATCACTGCCACACCGCCACCACCACTATCACCGTTACCCATATACCACCACTACTATTGTCATTCCACCGCCATCACTTCACCACCACCACTAGCATTCCACCCTGCCCACCACAACCACTACCACGCCATAACCATCACACTACCACCACTACACCACTATTACTCTACTGCCACCACAACTCACCATCATTCCACCACCACCATTACTCCACTGCCACCGCCACCTCGCCACCACCCTCACCACCTCCTAATCACCACTTCAGCACTACCACAAATACATGATGACCATTAATAAAATTAAGAGACAATTAAAACCCAAAAAAAAAAATTTAATTCAGTGCTTAATTTGTTTTATCAAACAGCTTTTCAGCTTAAAAAATTCAGCATTCAGTTTTCAGTACTTAATTTTCAGCTTTCAGCTTCCAGTTTTCAGTTTTATCAAACATAGCCTTAGGCCTAGTATTATTTGCTGTGTTATGTCTGTTTCTAAACTCGTGAATCTTTTGTCTTAATGGTTAATATTTCCGATGCACCCAAAAAAAAAAAAAAAGAGACACCCAAATTCTAAAATAGTATACCCCAAACCCAATCTCTCTTCCACATCAAATTGTACACAAGTCATACTAAAATGAAACTTCCAGCAACTTGAAAGTACCTCTCAGCAAAAAAAAGCTGCGAACTTCAACAAAATTGGATTTGCCTTAATACTGCATAAAATGTCAAAAATTACTATAAAGCAAAGAATTAATAAGTGCCATTAAAAAATTTCTCACCCAAAATGAATATGGAGTACATATAAAGCTAACTTGCATGAATGCAATAGCAGAATATATATTTTTCAAGGACAAATTGATCGATCCACTCAAGTCGCACTCACCGCTTTCGTGTGAAGTTTTTCTCTTGATATCTTGCAAGAGATCATTCAACGAATACTCTCATGTGACCTGAAAATGAAAAAAGTAGGGCAAGATACTATCACAATAGAATGATAGATAAGTAAACATAAGCTTAACTAAACTCCAATTACAAAAAGAACCAAAAAATATTCAGGAAAGCTTACCATAAGTTCATCAGAGGATTGGCGAATGCTTGACAAGAAAAATGCAGCAAAACTATTTGCGAAGCTTCAAAGCATACAAACATAAGTCAGTAATCCACAACGAACAATACATCAAAATTTCCTGTGAAATAAGAAACAACTAGAATCGAGTAATTAACACATCGAAAAAAGGAATTCTAATAGACATATGTTAACACAAGGCTATTGCATAAGCATATCCCATAATGCCTAAATTGTCATAAGTGACACTACTAGACAGGAACAATGCATAGAGCTAGAGAAATTACCCAATATATATTCCAAGGAAGCAAAAGCAATTGGTCATTCTTGACATCTTCTAGTCTGCTTGTAAGAAATCTGGGCTTTAAGGTTTCACTATCTTTAAATTTTCCACTAAGGAGACAAGGGTTGAAAAATGCAAATCTTCTATCCATATTGGTAGCCCGATAAAGCTGTCTAGCAATGAAAGAAACTGTAAACATAACCTCTAAATACTTCTACAACCATTAAAAAGATGTATTCAATAAATCTTACCTAGCTTACATATAATTGACATTCAACGATTCAAGATTGACATTCAACGATTCAAGTGTCTTCTCACAGCAGTGACCTTTCATACAGGCATATACAGAAACAAGCAAATAGAAAAGAAATCAAGCATAAATTGCACCAACTATAGACTGCAAAAAAAAACTGAAGAGTTTCAAATTGGAAAGCTAAGCAATGCAAAATCAGAACTATGTAAACTTGGGCAATTGAAACAATAGACTTTTATTACGAGAATCAATGATACAGTCTACCAAATCAATTAACCAAACATGCACATAAAAAAAGCATATTAATTTGTCCTGCAGCAGCTAGTACTTATTTCACCTATTCTTTTTTTTTTTTTTTTTTTTATTTCGGAAATGCATTAAACAAAGCTGGGAGAACAACAAAGTCACGCTAGCAAGAATGGCCATAGATTTACATCAATCCAGCAAAAATAAACATAAACAAGTTTGGGCAGTAGAGCACAGCATAACAAAGGGAACTAGTCTAGAACTTGTCTAAGATTTAGTCTATCCCTAATGATAAACTCTCTCAAAGAGAGAGGATAGTTCTCAAGAAGTTTGAAATCTTCTTCCTGTTCCGCAACAGTCTGAGCCAAGCGGTCAGCACACTCATTAGCACCTCAGGAAACATGGGCAAGAGTTGAATTGGTTCCAGCGAGAATAGTCTTCACATCCTGAATAATCGTACTCAGGGGATGGTTCGCATATGCTCCTTCATTGATGAGGTTAACAACCACCAAAGCATAGGATTATTCATTATGATGTTTCCATACTTTGTAGGTCTGCAGTACTCTTGACGACGCAAAGGATTAATAAAACAATCATGGGAATGGGGTACTTAATAGAAATCAAATCCTTGCGCGCTTTTACCATGCTACAGACATGTCTTTGCTGTAAAGATAGAACACCAAATCATCTTATTTAAGCCAAAAACTACTCAAATCATGTTTACATGTACACCTGACCATCTTAATGCCCAAGACAGAGTATGAAAATCCTGCTCATTACAAGTCAAACTAAAGGTAAATCCAGATCTAGCAAACTGTTTTCATATCAAAGTCACAGCAGCAGTAACTTCCAAAGAAAACAATAGCAATGGATTATTAATTCCGTAAAACCAATAGGAAACACAGATTCCTTAGCAATTCCCTCTTATGATTCCTTAGTAATTCCCTAAAATCCTCAAGACTCTACAGTTCAACAAAGCCGAAGCACAAAACCCTGACTTCTACACAAAATACAGATTCGCACAGAGAGAGGAAGAGAGAGGGGAAGGGGCTGGCGCGAGAGAGAAGTCAGAGCAAGGAAATTTCCTGATGGCTGAGCTAGGGCGAGAGTGGAGTAGTACGTGGGAGGAAGCGACAGAGAAGCCGGCGGTGAGAGAGAAGTCGAAGCTAAGGAAAATGCTACTGATTGATCGCCTAGGGTTTTTGCTGTTGATTGATCGATATTAGTGGCAACAGACGTGGGAGGAGTGGAGGGGTGAGGGAAAGTTAATTTCTAGTAAAAAATTTGCCTCTTTTTTTTTTATCTCGCCAAAATAGGGACCCGCTTTGGCCAGTGGCCCAGTGCGCTAGGCAATCATTCATCACGCTTTTAATAAAACCGAGATAAAAAAATTTAAGCACGTGGAACTACAATCACAGTTTTAATAAAACCGAGATAAAAAAAAATTGAGCGCAATTTTCCGTCTCAGTTTTTTACTTAAACTGACATAAAAAAATTAGCCTACAAATCTTTATCACGCTTTTTCTAAAAGCGTGATCGTTGTGATCTCCATGGTGTGACTTTTATCTATTATTGTAGTAGTGTCTTGCTTTCATAAAATTAAGAAGTAGGTGAATAAACCATTAGTACTTTGCTTTTCGTCTTAGGTATCAAGCAGGAATAATACTAACTGATAGAGACACTGCACGCATGAAAAGTGATTTATCATTGTGAGAGTTTGTTATTTATATACATAGTGGAATTTGCTAATGTCTTGTTTAGCTATTAATAAATTTTATAGTAAGATTTGTGAAAGATATGGTCATGTATTTGGTTCCTTCCTTAACGCAATAACTTATGACGATTAACATATGAGAGTTCGTTTGATGAAGTGTTTTTTCATCTTTCTATTCTTCTAATATGCATATTTTTTATCCGCTTTAAGCATTTTCTTTTGTTCTACGGATGTTGAATCGAATTAAGGTGAAATAGTCGCTTTGGACACCCATCCTATGCGGCTATGCGATCTCTTCTTGTTTTCCCAATTTTACTTGAGAAGAAAATTGGAATGTTTTGACTTTTGTGATATTTCCTTGTCACTGCATTGGGAGGCTATATAGTAGACACTAGACAGATCCAATGATGGGGCTCTAAATCTTACCTTCCAATCAGAACTTCGTTGATATGTTCCTAAACTAAAGATTAAACCAAGTTGCATGCAACATGCTTTTGCTTTTGGTATGACTTCTTTTGGAACCAAGTATATATGAAACCTACTTGCTGAACATGTTTTTACTTTATTGTACTAATTTTGATGCTCTTTCTCTTTGGGCAATCATATTTTTCAGGATATCTTGTTGCGAGGTGAGTGGTTGAGTGGAGGCTTTGTTAGGCTTATATGCTCTTTCGAATTCATTAGAAGTTAAGATACATTTTCTGCTTGCTGTTCTCCTTTTTACAATTTTTTTTTTTAACTGTCAACTTTTGCCCCATTTCCCCCTGCTTGAAACTACCAAACAAATTTATGCATGTTCTCACTGTTTATGCATAGATTTGATGCAAACAGAGGAGTATCAAACACAAATTCTCTCACACTTGTATTTCATAAACACTCTAAGAAATTACACACTTGATCACTCGTATTTGCATACTTTTACAATCTGATAACAAGCCTTTTTATAGGCAATACAAGGTAATAAGACAAGTATAAGATAAGCAATCATTTATTGTAGAAATCTCAAATACTATCACGGAAGTGTAAAAGTCTTCCGCCTGATATTTCAATAGTAGCCCACGTTTTTGTTTAGGGTTGCTGAGAGAACCCACTTGCTTCACTTCCTCAAGTTTATCTTTTCATCATCCCCCCTTAAACTTGACTCTGGGGGTTTCTTCATTCCAAGCATTGTCTTCATTCTGATGAAGGCTTCGTGCTTGAGGGGCTTCGTGAAAATATCAGCAGCCTGGTCATATGTCCTGCAAGAAACTAGCTCACTTCTTTTGCTTTCACATGCTTTCTGATGAAATGGTAGCGTGTGTCGATATGCTTGCTTCTTTCATGATGCACTGGATTCTTTGCTAGTGCGATTGCGGAGCGGTTGTCAACATAGATCTCCGTGGAATTTTCTTGAGAAATTCCCAAATGATTCAGCATATTCCGGACCCATATTGCATGACAAACAGCTGAGCTGGCTGCTACATACTCAGCTTCACAAGATGATAGTGTCACTATCGCTTGTTTCTTTGACGACCATGTGAAGGTTGTATCTCCGAGAAAGAAAGTAAATCCGGTAGTGCTCTTTCTTTCATCCAAGTCTCTTCCCCAATCACTATCTGAATAGCCGACAAGTCTGAAGTTTTCAGTACTTGTATAAAATAGCTCATCATTGACTGTACCTTTGACATAGCGCAAAATCCGCTTGGCTGCATTCAGATGGGATTGGTCAGGTATCTCCATGTATCGGCTGATAAGACGAACACCATATAGTATGTCTGGTCTTGTGCATGTCAGGTAGCGAAGGCTTCCTATCAGACTCTTGAAATATGTCGGATCAACATTACCGACCTCGCTCTTTCTGAGTTCCACTCCACTTTCAATTGGAGTAGTCACTGGATTACTTTTCTCCATGCCAAAACGTTTGATGATGCTTTTGGCGTATCCAGCTTGAGCGATAAAAATGCCGTCATCTCCCTGCATCACTTCGATTCCAAGAAAGTGTGCCATCAGTCCGATATCTGTCATCTCGAACTCTCGGACCATACTCTGTTTGAAAGAATCAAACATAGCTGGATTGTTGACTGTGAAAATCAAGTCATCAACATACAGGCATACATACAGTAAGCTTCCATCAGCTTCCTTCTTCATATAGAGTGCATGCTCGTAAGGACACTTCTCGAATCCATTCTTCTGGAAGTATGAATCGATCCTTGTATTCCATGCACGTGGCGCTTGTTTCAATCCATACAGCGCCTTCTTGAACTTGTACACTTTGTCATAGTGTCCTTCTTTCACATATCCAGGTGGCTGCTCCACATAGATTTCCTCCTCCAGAAATCCATTGAGAAAAGCAGTCTTGACGTCTAATTGGTAGATCTTCCATCTGTGATGAGCAGCTAATGAGATCATCATTCTGATCGTCTCCATCCTGGCGACAGGGGCAAAGACTTCGCCATAGTCTATGCCTTCCCTCTGTTTGTAGCCTTTAGCTACGAGTCTGGCCTTGTACCTCTGAACTTCTCCTTGAGCATTCTTCTTTGCCTTGTAGACACATTTGACACCAATGGTCTTATAGCCTTCTGGAAGATTGGTCAGCTCCCAGGTTTTGTTCTTCTCTATGGATTGAATCTCTTCATCCATAGCCTTCTTCCATTTGTCTTCTTGGTTAGCCTCATCGAAGCTAACTGGATCACAAGTCATTTGCAGACAGAACATGGTGAAGTCTGCATCCAACGGGTTTGTATTATGATACAGATCATCCATGCTTCGTGTTCCTCTAGGCCTCATGTCTGAAAACTCTTCTGTAGCTGGTGAGGATGGTTCACCTCTTTGTGGTGAGGGGGGAAACCACGAGACGGTGATGGCTGCTCTTCTGATCTCCTAGGTACCTCCCTGGTCTGTACCTGCTGCTCTTCATCTTCAACAGTCAGCTCCATATTCCTGGTAGCTTCTGTCTGATCCCAACTCCAGGATTCATTTTCCTTGAAAATGACATCTCTGCTGTATATCACCTTATGAGTGACAGGATTATATAGCTTGTATCCCATCGTCCAGTCTCCGTATCCAATAAGGATACACTTCACTCCTTTGTCTTCAAGTTTGGTTCTGTTTGCCTCTGGAACTTTTGCGTAGGCAATACAACCAAACACTCTGAGATGGGCCACACCTGGCTTGTAAGTGGTCCATGCTTCTTGTGGTGTCTTTGACTTCAGACTCCTCGTAGACTGCACATTGAACTGCTTTAGCCCAAAATCTCTTGGGCAGATCTTTATCCTTCAGCATGCTTCTGGCCATGTTGAGGATGGTGCGATTCTTCCTTTCAGATACACCATTTAGCGGAGGAGTATAGGCTGGTGTACACTGGTGTCTGATTCCTTGCTGCCTAAGGAATCCATCGAACTGATCTCCAGTGTATTCTCCTCCTTGGTCTGATCGCAACATTTTGATGTAGTAGCCACTTTCTTTTTCCACAAGAGCTTTGAAGTTCCTGAACTTCTCGAATACTTCTGACTTCCGTTTGAGAAAGTATACCCACGTCTTCCTGCTGTAGTCATCGGTGAACGTGAGGAAGTATCTGTTATGTACGTTTGAGATTGGCTTCAACGGACCACACACATATGTGTGTACTAGCTCGAGCGGTATGTTTGCTCTCCAATCAACTTGCTTCCCAAAATTGTTGCGGTGTTGTTTGCCAAGAACACAATTTTCGCATACCTCATTTGGATGCTGGATATGAGGTAGGCCTTTGACCATCTTCTTATTCGCCAACAGCTTCAAGCTTTCAAAGTTGAGATGTCCATATCTGAGATGTCATGTCCAGTCTTTGTCGTTGATAATGACATTGAGGCACTTTGGCGTGTCATGAAGAACAGTTAGCGGAAACATCCTGTTCTTCGCCATCTTTACTCGAGTAACCAGCTTCCCTCGAGCATCTGTGATCGTCAGCTGCATATCCTTCAGGCTAATTTGATAGCCTTTCTCCAGGAGTTGTCCAAGACTAAGTATATTAGTCTTCATGTCTGGAACATAGTAGACATTGGAGATAAATGCATGATCTCCATTCTTCCGTTTGATCACAATATTTCCTCTCCCTTGAACTGGGACTTTGGAGAGGTCGCCAAAAGAGATATCTCCCTGAACCTTTTCATCAAGTTCAGTAAAAAGCTGCCTTGAGCCAGTCATATGATTACTGGCTCTAGAATCAAGAAACCATGTACCTTGATCCTGCTCAGTGGAACTGTGCGCCATGAGACTCATTGAATCTCCTCCTGCTGGCTCCTTGTCTGCATAGTTGACTGTTTCGCCAACTTGATTTGATGCTGGCCTTCCTCTGCATTCTTTCATGTAGTGACCATACTTTTGGCAGTTGTAACATTGAACGTTGCTTTTGTCAATGTTCGGTCGATTGTTGTAACCACCTCTTTTTCCTTGTCCTCCTCCTCTGCTGCTTTGTTGTCCACGACCACCTCCTTTTGGAACATGGTTTTGATTTCCTCCTTTGGAAAATCCTTTGCCTCCTTTACCTTTGGAATTTGAACTTCCAGAGCCTCTTCCATGAGAACCATAGCCTCGTCCTCTCTGGGATGTCCCCCCTTGCTCGTGCCTGTCTTCGTTGAGGGACAGCTTCGTCTGTAGAGCCTGCTCCATGGCTCTATCATCATCTCTGTGCAACTTCTGTTCGTGGGCTTGCAGCGAGCCCACAAGTTCTTCGATAGACATGGTTGTTACATCTTTCAGTTCTTCCAGCGTAACAACAATAAAGTTGAATCTCGGATCCAACGATCGAAGAATCTTCTCTATAACTCTCGTATCTGTGAGAGCTTCTCCGTTTCTTCTCATTTGGTTTGCAACCGTCATGATTCGACCATAATACTCAGAAATAGATTCTGAGGGTTTCATCCGTAAAGACTCGAATTCGCCTCGTAGAGATTGAAGGCGAATCCTCTTTACTTTGTCAGCACCTCTGTATGTTTTCTGCAACGTCTCCCAAATTTCTTTGGAAGATGTAGCGGAAGCGATGATCTCAAACGTCATCTCATCAAGTCCTTGGTAGATGATGGACCTGGCTTTGCAATCCTTCTTTCGCTCGGCACGGAGCGTTGTTTTGTGTTCCTCCTTCAAAGCTGCTTCTACTTCTTTTGAGGCAGGTTCCTCGTACCCATTTTCGACTATCTCCATGACTTCGTGATCTCATTTGGATGGACCAATTATCATAATTGTCCTTGGTGAGCTTTGGAATTAATGCTGACGCACTTCCGTTGGACATCTCGTCTTCAATATTTGAACCACCGGTCTTTGAGTTGAAATTTGAAAAATTTAGATACCACAATTTAGTGTGAAATGATCCAAAAATGATAATTTTGGTGCCCTTTAAATCTCCAACTGCTCCAATGATAAACTCAATTGAATGGACCCCACTTTTGAAAATCAAGTTGGCTGTCTACTTGATCTATAAACACCACCTTTAAAAAATACTTCTTGACTTTGTAGTTGCCACGTTGGGTGGAAAAATTAAATGCCCGCTTACTTGAAATAGCCTCGGAGTAGTAAATATGATCTCAACAACTTCTTCGGTTTTGTGACAGCAAGAAAATATTTTCCTTGGTTTGCTCCACTGCCTTAAAGGCAGATCTAAAACAATTAGTTTCTTTGTCGGTTTTCACCAAAACTCTACTTCCTTCAAAGGTAGACTTTGAGAGTTGAGAAAAAAAATGCCTTTTCGATGAAACCAAAGATGGGGATAGACTTTCAATGACCGACCCTTGGTTTGAGCAATTCAGTGCCTATTTATGAGGTGCTGCAAGAAGAAAAAATACCAAGGTGTTTTCTCCGATTGGCAAATTTTGAAAAATCAGCTGCAGAGTCTGGTGCTCGGGTTTGTTTTTGCTCACGCCTGAGCACACCGGAGATGAGGAAGAAACAACGATGGGTGCAAGGTGAGAGTAGTTCGTCACTCTCCAACTTCTGGGTTTCGAAAGAAACCGAGACTGTTCAATTTCGTCACCGGATTTTCGTTTCCGGCTGAGACAAAATCGGCACTCAAAAATTTTATTTTGAGGGAGCTAATTTCTGGATGAAAATAGCAGTAGCACACCAAAGGTATTTTTTTCTGAGAGAATTTTTTTGGATGAGCCTGAGCTTTGATACCACTGATGCAAACAGAGGAGTATCAAACACAAATTCTCTCACACTTGTATTTCATAAACACTCTGAGAAATTACACACTTTTCTCACACACTTGATCACTCGTATTTGCATACTTTTACAATCTGATAACAAGCCTTTTTATAAGCAATACAAGGTAATAAGACAAGTATAAGATAAGCAATCATTTATTGTAGAAATCTCAAATACTATCACGGAAGTGTAAAAGTCTTCCGCCTGATATTTCAATAGTAGCCCACGTTTTTGTTTAGGGTTGCTGAGAGAACCCACTTGCTTCACTTCCTCAAGTTTATCTTTTCATCAAGATTTGGGGGAGTCAAAGTGATAAATACTGCTTTTCTGAAAATCATTTTAGTTGTTTTGGATATTTCGATTTTGTTTCATGGTGGATGCAGCAAATATCCTTCGGAAGTGAAAGTAAATGAGACAATAAAAATTTCCTAGCATATGATGCACTCCTTGTCAGTTGGCCTTTTCTCATGGCCTTATCTTCTCCAGTTTTCATTTGATTTCATGGGAATTCGTAAGCAACTAAACTTGGGTTTGTGTCAAGCATTTGTGGTTTATTTTCCATTCTTGAGTCTTGAGTCTCGACTGATGCCCAGTAAAATTTATTGTGTGAAGTTTCCCATTTTGGAAACTTCAAAACTTCAAAGGATGTTTCATCACCCAACACCAGTGTAGTGGGACGGTGGTGCGGATAAGATTAATTAAAGGCTCTTTCCTAGGAAAAATTTAGTGCAGATCCCGACATGGATTAGTGTGAGTGCAAGGGTTTCTCCTCTTGCCTTTCTTGTGTGTGATTGCACCCATGTGCTTTTCCCCTCTTTCTTTTCTTTTAGAGTTGTGGGGTTTATGTTTAGACAGGTTATTTTTGTAGGTAAACAGAAGCCGACTAGATGACGTTGCAAAATATTACTACATTCTACCTCCAGCTTAGTTGGGATGTCCTTGGTTTGCTTTTGGTATCGTATTTTCGTACTCTTTTTTTAGCCCCGAACTGATCACTACCTGCACAAGACAGTCGGCCCCAATTTATAGCCTAAGAACAGGGTCCCCTTTTTGTTTGGAACTTATTATACTAAAGGCCCATAAGTGAAGACAAAGCCTGAAACTGAGGCCCAATTTCGATAGCCGGACTATATCAAAAAATATGAAAAGGCCCGAATCCCAAGATTGATCTCAATGGAGACTGATCAAATCGCATGAATACTTGATATTAGTGAATTTCCTACAAATATTAACTCTCCTATAGTTCTCTTGTTGGTTGCTCTTCTGTTAATGAAACTCTAAATTTTCGAGAAAGAAATCAAATTGAGAGACGTGATCATCTTTGCGTATGCAGGAAGACTATGAGTTGACGTTTGTTTGCTTTCTCTCTCCCTACATTTTATGCTCGGGAAAGATTTGATTGAAATTGTTTTGCTTTTGGAGAATTACTTTGTTTGTTTGTGCTATTGAGAAGAAATGCGTGGTTTTTATTTTCTCATACCAAATAATCGAACGGAATAAGAAAGCTGGAGGCGAAGTGAAGGGTGGTTCAGGTGATTTACATGGATGACGAAGTTTAGAAGCAGGGACGGAGCCTGAATTTACTAGCAGTGGAGTCAAATTCCCAAAACATAAAAATAATAAAAATACACCAAAATGCAAAATAGAAAGGAGTTAAGTAGATATCTATCAAGTATCAATACACCAAAATGCGAAATAGAGCTAATGAAAATTACCGTTGGGTTCTGTTTTATTCTTTTATCTGATTAGGAATTTCGACTGAAATCTCATGTAGCTCGACATGGATATTTTTGTGGTCCAAAATTAACTAGTTTTGGTTTGCGTTTAAGTATTTGTTTGCGTTTCAGTCGGCCTTGTCTTCATCAGCTCATGGGACCAGGCATGACAGCTACATCATGAGTTCACTTCACTGGTTCTTGGTTTGAAGTATCGGCAGTACAATCTATTAGCTCAATCACTTCATGCTACGATTGGTTTGGAAATTTTCATTTAGGTTGAAATCGTTGATTGCACAATCAGATTGCATAAACGTATCCATGATATCACATTTTGGGGTTTGTTATATTTTGACAAGAGCTAAGATTCTTTTGTTTTCCTTGAAACCGGTTGATATGACGGATAAAACACAGATGTGTGTTTCCGTTAGCTAAGATTTTTCAATGTGGGTGTATATGTTCCAGTATGTATTTGCTCAGAGTCAAGAAGCATATGATTCCGTGGTAAATGAGCTGTTTAGTACATTGGACATGTTAGATGATCACTCGGGCAGCTGTAGGTATATTGTTGAGCTGGGTTTGGTTGAGCTTGATCATGCTATAAGGCTGAAATTCAAGGAAATACTAATTTGCAATCTACTTGTAGGTTCCTTTTCAAGGGTTGTTCATCGGTGAATTCTTTAGCCTTTTGTCATCAATTATGAAGTTGTGCTAGGAGTCTTGGTTGAGTTGGTTTTGTACCCATGAAAGTTGATCTTGTTGATTTGTCGAACATTTTCAATGCAGTTGGAAGTTATCAAATTCAAGTTCTGAAAAGGTTCGTTGGATTGTGCTCCGTATTGGAACATATTCTGGAAATATTAGTAACTCCGGTATCCATACAGTAAATTGCATTCCTCCCACGGTATTCTTCCCCCTTGTCTCAGAAAATAGGAAGGCGCCATTTCCATATGACAAGTACTACCATCTCTATTGCAAAACCACTGCCGTCTCTGCAGCTTTGAATCCTTTGATCCAGTTCAATGACTTGATATATCACACATCAAGAATCATTACTAATCAAGAATCATTACTTTTAAAAGTGTCGATGGTGTAGTGAATAA
>JADGMU010000248.1:0-29735 GCA_016920895.1 Vaccinium myrtillus | reverse complement strand
TACTTTGGGAGATACCTTGAGGGGGTTCCAGACCTTGGCCGGAACTTGCAGCGGTTCCCTCGGTTGGGCGAGGTTTTGGTAGGAGAGACGGCACTGGTTGGCGAGCCTGAGCGGGCGAGGTGCGAGACAGAGGAGTTGGTCCGTGTGACCATAGTTGAGAGGTTCCCCCTTTGTCACGAGACCTACGATCCTCCGGTTCACTTTTTTATACCTGTGGGGTGTGAGGTGTACGAGCCACGGTTGCCGCTTTACCCTGAGTCGCTGATCTTACGCGACCCGTCGACACACACTTCTAGCAGACCTCTGGTGAGTGCCTTTCATTCATGCTTTTCTTTTTGAATTGCTTTCGTTATCACATATCCTTTGTTGCTTTACTGACTGAATTTGCGCAACGTTCTTGAAACAGGTGGACCGTTCTCTTCTTGGATATGGCGGGCCGTCTGATTGCTTGGCTCAGTACAGGAGGTTGCCCCCGAGCGTGAGAGAGTTGGTGGATGCAGCTGGTTTCACTGTTTTTATTAGTACTTTGCTTCCTACCCGGACGGACCGGAAGTTGCTGAGGGCTCTGATGGAGCATTGGTGGGACACCACCAATAGCTTTCACTTTCGGTTCGGGGAGATGACGATCACCCCTTTGGACTTTGCTGCGACTACAGGGTTGAGAGTTGGCGGCGAGCCGATACCCTTCGACTCTGGTTTGTACTTGGACAGGGCGGCTGTGCGCCACTTTCTGGGGAGGGAGGTTGGAGATGAGGCGATGGTGAGATGTGATCACTTGCCGGCGTTATGGGATCACGAGCCGGGGTCTCCTGCTGAGGCTGCACAGATGGCGAGAGCCTATTTGCTGTTCTTGTTCGGCACTGCGCTATTTCCGAATAGGCAGAACTCGGTGCACTTGAGTTGGTTACCTGCTTTGGTAGACTTGAGGACGGCTGGCCGTTTTGACTGGGGTGGCGCTGCTTTGGGCACCCTTTACTGTTTCCTTGGCTCAGTGGTTCGCGGAGCGGCGAACACTCTTGGTGGTTACTGGAGGGTCTTGGAGGTATGCCAAGTCATTCTTTCCTGTTTTAGATACTCCATGCACTGTTGTTTTTATTCCTGTTACTGACAAGTTTCCTTGAACAATGCAGGTATGGGCTTATGAGGTGTTTGGAGTGCCGGCCCCAGAGAACTCTCATGCAGACAAGCGCGTGCTTCCGCGGGCAGCGAAGTGGACCAAGGAGCATGTCGGGAAAGGTGGGAAGAAAGGGCAGCTGAGGTTCTTTCGTGTCTTCTTGGACCAGTCCAGGGGTGAGACGGTATGATACCAAACTCTCTGACTTCTTTGCAAACACTTTGATTCCATTGTTGACTTTGAAGGTAACCCATGGTTCCCTGCAGGTGAACTGGGATGCGTGGGGCAGGTTGAGTGCTCCTTACTTGACTCGGAGCAGGGCGGTGACGCGAGGGCGTGTGTTGTTGGAGTCTCCATATGGGTGGCAGTGGTACTTGGGTGAGAGGGTGACGTGCCAGTCCTTGGGCTTAGACCACTTCAGAGTGCCGGGTCCTCTTCCGCCGCTTGTTCAGAGGACGCAGGAGTATACCTTGGCTGAGGTAGAGGCGTTCACGGTGCTAGACACAGAGTTGGTTTTCAGCCCCTCAGAGGACTATGACGGTTACGTGGTGAGTAGCTTGGCTTACAGTCTCGATATGGAGACCCGTTTAGCTGTCCCTGCACCTGTGGAGGGCCCAGTACTGCCTGTTCTGAGGAGAGAGATTGACGTGATGTTGCCGAACGGGAGTATGGGGTATGTGGTGGTTCCTGAGGTCACTCCACCAGTTACCCTTACTGCGACAGAGGTAATCCTGAAATTTAAAAACAAGAAATAATTAAACTTCATGTTTTATTCAAGCATTTTATTCATGTTACCTGCTAACGCTTTTGATTTTGTCTGCAGATCCCGGCGGACTGGGCTGCGTCTGCTGTTCAGCTGGTGCGAGACCTGGAGGCTTTGGTTCGCAGTCTTACGATTGGTGGGACTCCAGAGGTGCACCCGAGAGTAGAGCCGGGCGTTGTCCCCCATGCTGGTGGAGATGACGACGACGGGGATGATAGAGCTGGTGGTAGCTGTGGCGGTAGAGCTGGCCGGGGAGGTGGCAGAGGTACTGGAGGTGGTCGCGGTGCAGGAGGCGGCCGTGGCGACAGAGCAGGGGGTCGCCGCAGAGGTCGGGGTGCTGGAGGTAGCGGTAGTGGTCGCGGTACTGGAGGCAGTGAGTCGGGTGGACGTCGTAGGTCTCGACGCACCCGTAGAGCTTTTCCCGTTAGTGAGACGGACCAGGTATCCTTTGTGTTTTGTTCTTTGAAATTTTGAATGCTTTGACTGCTTTATTAATGAATTTTCCTTTTCTGTGCAGGACGTACTTCCCTCTGTACCGCCTCGCAGGAGGCCTTTGATGAAGAATGCCGGTGGAGGTCCGTCTACAGTTCCCTTGGTGATTCCAGCGTCTGGCAGAGTGCCGCGTTCCTCTGTTGAGGGAGAGGGTGTCCCTGAGAGTTCAGCTCGTAGAGAGCAGTGGCTTCTCCGGGAGGGAGATGCAGAGAGCAGTGATGGTGATGGTAGCAGCAGTGAGGGCACACCTGAGGAGGATCCACTTCTGACACTCGGTCGTCGCCTGCCTACGAAGAGGCGGCGTAGTGGTTTTTAGGACGAGCCTGCGTGCTCAGTTGTGATTTGGGCGCCTGTTTGCCCCAGTTTTTCTCTTTTTCATGGATACGGCCTGCGAGCCGTGGTAGCTTTTGATACTGGGCCAGTTTGCCCCAGATAGATGTACATTTATGCTTATGATAGGGATGCCATTTAGTTCTTATACAGATTGCACATATTCGTCATGTTTTAAATGATTCACACTGACGCATTTTGAAAGGAAAGTCAAGTTTTGCACATGATTGCTTTGTGAGAGACTGAATGTTGACAATATGCTATATATGCCCCTGAGAAAAATGAAAATATGTAACTTTGGATCGGAATGGGAATGATGAAACATGTATATACAAACTGACTCAATGAACTCGAAACTTAACAAGAAACTCATAACATGGCCCATTGTGCCTGAAACCTTGATATTTGCCAAGCGACACTTCTAATAAATCCCAAATGCATGTTGTATCTTGCTCGGATAAATGGAATGAGAACATTGACACTCGGACACGTTTCGACCCATCAGCGCCCCTTGTTCGGGTAGTATCAGGCGGTTGCAGGCTTAGGCACCCTGGGACCTCAAAGTTTTTCGTAAAATCCACCAAATAATTCCATAATATCCTTGTGAATATTTGGCGTGGCTTGCTGGAGTGATATGACATGTTTCGGGCTGTCTTGTTTTGGCGTATTTGAGCTTTCGGAGTTTCGCCTATGCAAACATGGTCCAAAAATTCGAACCGATCTTTCCCACGGTTTTTAAAACATTCATCATCAGTTGTATGAATAGGAAAAGTGCCCAAAAATATACCCAAAACAACTTATGGTGGCCCGAGCCAAAATTTGGTTATGAACACCGCAAAGTTAGCCGTACGGCTAACTGAGATGGGCCGTACGGCCAACTAAAGTGAACCGCACGGTTCACTTTTGAAAATGCCAAGGCTTTGAGTTTCGTTGCAGGTCTCTGGGCTTCTGCATGCTTTCCTGTTGCGTTCTGAGTGTTCTGTAGCTACAAAAATCAACCGGCCTTGCTTTCCTCGAGGTTCTTTCAAGCTCTTGAGAAGATTTTCCACGCCTTTCAATGTTGGCACGCTTTACGAGGCAATTAATTCAAAAGTTTTCCTATCCATGCATACCATAAATGGCCTTCTTTCACAGCTCTTTTAGGCCCTGAAAAACTCAAAACCCTTTGTTTCTCTTACAACCCTCATTTAACCATGAGTTTCTCGGCTTTGGTTCGGCCTTGGCTTGATGAACTTGACGGCATCGGATGGCTTAACTTTCAGGGTTACCGGTTGACTTCGTTGCGCCGTATCCGGGACATATCAATTCGTCCTGAGCTCTTGCATGCTGCGGTTCGATTCTGGGATCCGAAGGTGCATGTGTTTCGTTTCGGCCTTCACGAGTTATGCCCCACTGTGGAGGAGTTCCACGCATACCTCGGCGAGTTCA
This sequence comes from Vaccinium myrtillus, assembly GCA_016920895.1. NCBI lineage: Eukaryota > Viridiplantae > Streptophyta > Magnoliopsida > Ericales > Ericaceae > Vaccinium > Vaccinium myrtillus. The sequence continues at coordinate 25,608 of JADGMU010000248.1, read as the reverse complement.
ACCTGGAGATGCCGGTCATACCCCTGCATGGGGTAAATTTTTCCAATGTGCTATCTGTCAAGCTCGGGATAAGTAATAAAGCAGCGAAGTCTATGCTCCAAGGGGGCACTGTCAACATTCCGCGGGTCATATCTCAATTTCGTCCAGAAGGTTTTGCACTGTGTCTGTGCTTGCTTGCTGCTTTCTTGTTTGTTCAGTCCGACGGGCAGGCGAGTTCATCACTGGTTGGTGTTGCCATGCAAATTGAGGAGCGCAAAGATGCGGCTCTGATGGTTTTGGCGGAAACTTTGATGGGACTAGACAGAGTTCATTCTGGGGATACCGATGTTTTTGAAGGTAGTGCTTTGCTCCTACAGGTGGGTTTCTCACTCAGCTCTCCTTTTTCCGGTTTTTCCCACATTCTTTTTTTTTTTGGGTAAATTAGCTTGAAAATAAAAGAGGTTAAACGAATGTACAGCCTACAAGGGGCATACCCCAGGAAGGACAAAATGGAAAAAAGAAAGAAAAGAAAAGTGCGTGATCCCCGACATAACCCGCCGGGGTGGGAAAATAAGAAGTACTGACACATCCCGCCGGCATAGGTGTAAGTAAGCAAGATGCAATAAATATAGCAGATAATTGTTTTAATACCGTGCACAACCCGCACAATTGGATAACATGTTGTGGGTCCAAGAAGAGGCCCCACTGTATGAAATGTGAGTTGGCCCATGCTCGCGTCCTATTAGCCTAGCTATCCCAAAGGAAAGAGCGGCCTCAAGGACATGAGCACGGGCGTGCATAATAGCAATATCTAAGTGGTGATATATATAGGACAACCAACCCTCAACAGAGGAAACAACAGTAGCTAAGCAACCCGGACCAAATGAGATAAGCCTCTAGCAGTTCGGCAAGCAAATAAACCCAAGGGAACCCTCCCATAGAACCCTTACACTGAACACATGCCTAGTTTGCTGCTCGCTCCAAACATCATAGTCTAGGCTCCCAAGACATCAAGCTTCCTCTGTAAGGACTCGTGTTTTTAAATAATTTTCCGGAAATAATATTGGGGAAGTGTGAGGAAATGAAAATAGTGTAGTATGGGGTCAATGTGAAGTTGGTAATTGCATTTGGGTGTTTGTGAAGCACATTAGAAACATGAGGGGTGTAAGTGCTAGTGTGAGAGTGTGTATAAACACCTTTGGATCAGATTTTTGGCCACACACACACCTCTCTTCTCCAAAACTAACGTCTCTCTCTCTCTCTCTCATTCTCTTCTCAAAACCCTCCATTTCTCCACCACAAATCCACCCTCCACACTCATATACTTCAACATCCAACCAGAGATTCACCTTCTACGCGTGATTTGGAGTCCGGAACTCCGTGGTTTCGCTTGGAGCAAGCATTTTCGGTTGAGAAGCTTCAAGAACAAGGGTTTTTCGTTTTCTACCTATATCAAGAGCAATCTTTGAGGTAGGGATCTGATTTCTACTCCTTCTAATGGTATATTGTTGATGTGTTGCATGATTCTTGGCTTTGTTCATCCATTCTTCTCCAATCACCTTTGAAAACCTCCATTGAAATGGGTTTTGCTTGTTTGAGTTTGGTTTCCTCTTAATTGGTTGCTAGATCTACAAATTGGTAGTTGGTATACTCTTATTTCATGTTTAGTTGGTGTTTGAAACCCCTAATTTGACTTGGGTTGGAACCCCTTCCATTTGGGTAAAGCTGTTGTTCGGGCATTTTTCGCGCAGAAGAATTGTGCTTTCAACCGGTAGAGCACTTTTTGCTCTACCGGTACAAAAACTCACTGGATTCTCTCTACCGGTAGACACAAAAGTGCTCTACCGGTACAAAGTGAAAAAAAATGGATTTTTGTTTATCTTGATCCCTTGACTTTCCAGTTGACTTGTTTGGTTCTATACTTGGTATATCCTCATCGTACACTTCATTAATGACCGAAATACCCTTCCTAGTCTACCATCGCATGATTGGTCATTTTCCTTGATTTTTTGACTTACGCTTAACATCTTTTATAAAGGGAAATCTTGTATAGACATGTTGTTTGATCAAAATGGGTTGTGTGGATATTTTGGACACATGAGGGTTAAAGTAAAGTTTTTTCTTAAATTGGTGATCTTATACTAGGACCACCTTTGGTGCGTTCTGGCCATGGGTGTTCGGAGCCCACGAAATCCGGCAGGGGTGTTCGGAGCCCACGAAATCCGGCAGGGGTGTTCGGAGCCCATGAAATCCGGCAGGGGTGTTCGGAGCCCACGAAATCCGGCAGAGGGATTAATTCCCTAATAAAGACAAGTGGTTATTTTTGTGAAATGTTTGAAAATGAGGTTCTTTGTGAAAGATGAGATATTTTTGAGAAAAATTGGACACACGACACCTTTGAAAACGGTTTGGAAGGAGATATTGGACACTTGGTTTCTCTTGGGACTTTTGAGTACATGATTGGACACTTAGGTATATCTTGGGCACTCGGTAATTGGTCTAGTCATAAATAGCATCATTTTGACTTCTCATTCCTAAACATTGAGTATGTATGCACATTTCATTCTCTATACCCTTAGCATTTGTAGATAGGATTCCTACTGGGCTAGTGAGCTCAACCTATCATTTTCAGGTACTCGGCAAGGCACGTGATTGGAATGCTTGGTGTGTGGATGCATAGCATGAAGCTTATTTGACATGGAGTTATTCTATCCTCTCCATAGTTTATGTATTTTTGGGAGATGATCTTGTAACTTCTATCTTCTTAAAGTTTTGACAAAACTTGGTTTATGTAATAACTCTAAACTCTTGATTACTTATGCATGGGTACGGGTACCTCGAGTAGAAACTTATTGTACTTTGACTTGACTTTTCTATGGGAAGTGGTTTGACTTTTATTGATCCTACGTGGATTTTATTATATTTGGTTTATTAAATTTGAGGGCGTGACAACTTGGTATCAGAGCTTAGGTTCGAATACTTAGGAACCGTGGGAAGACATCGGGTCTTGGGGCTTAAACTTTTGCATAAGTTTTCTCATGAAAATCATATTTTCTCATTCATTGTGTGCTTGTGTGACATTCATGTAGGTGGTGTCTACATTTCTTGGTACTTAAGAGTTGAAGAGCATAGTGTTGAGTTATTACCCGTGTTGGGAATGACGTTGAAGGCTTGGGCCCTAGTTTGAGATAATGTTGATTATTTATGGTTTTCTTTCTTATCTTCTTATAGAACCGTGCCGCCGATGAGAGTTGCTAGAGGTGGTAGGGTAGGTAACCGTGTGAGAGGCCGTGGTCGTGGTCACAATGAGCGAATGGAGGATGCAGTTAGTCAACATGGTGAACATTCGGGGGTTCAAGATGAGAGGCGTGAGGAAGAGGGTAAACCAAAGAGTACTAAGGTATTGGAGTCTAGGCCGCCGACTACGACCATGAGTGCGCCGACGGGGGGTTATGCGAACCAAAATAGGAAGAGGATGAGGGACTCGTTCCAATCTACGCCGAACCGTTCGACTTTCAGGGCACCTACTTCTTCCGGGTTTGGAGGAAATTCGTCGAGGCCGCCGAGCACTTGCTACCAATGTGGCCAACCGGGTCATGTTCGCTCACAGTGTACTCAGCCAAAAGCTCTTCCACCACCGCGTGTTCAGACTTCGGGTGCTTGTTTCGGGTGTGGCGGATTTGGCCACGTAGCGAGGTTTTGTCCGCAGAAGGGAGTTACGCGTAGTGAGTCCGGCTCTGTTCAGCAGCCGAGGCAGGGGCAGGGGTTTGGTCGACAGCAGCAGAGGGGTAGCCAGAGTCAGCCACACTTTCGTCAGACCACTTCAGTTCAGGGGTCACGGGTTGAGCGGGGTGCGAGTTCGTCCACGCCAGTACAGACTACACCGGGTCGGGTTTTCACTGTTTCTGTAGTTGCACCGCCACCACCACCACCTCATACTACTTCTCAGACGCCAGAGGCATCCGTTGTGAGGGGTACATTCCTTTTATTTCACTCATTTGCAAGAGTTTTGTTTGATTCGGGAGCATCGCATTCTTTCATAGCTGCATCATTTGTACGTGCTTTAGAGTTGGAGTCCGAGGAGCTTAGTCCGCCATTGTTTGTTGACACACCGTTGGGTGGTAGAACTCCGTTAGATCGTATATGTCGGGATTGTGAGTTGGTTATCTGGGATCGTCGTTTCGTGTTCGACTTTATAGTTTTGGGTATGACGGGGTTCGATCTCATTTTGGGAATGGATTGGTTATCGACTTTTCACGCTACGATCGATTGTTTTAAGCGTCGAGTTCGGATTTGTCCGCCGGAGGGTAATTGTTTCGAATTTTTCGGGGAACGTCGGCAACCGTTAGAGCCGTACTTGTGTGAACCGCGGGGAAGGGAATCCATTGCTTGCCTCTTAGCTAGTTTGACGCTAGATGAGGATATGCCTACATGTGGGGAGTTACCGCGGGTTGTTTGTGACTTTCCGGATGTTTTTCCGGAGGAGTTACCGGGCTTGCCACCCGAGCGGGAGGTCGAGTTTACGATAGACTTAGTTCCGGGCACCGCACCAATTTCTATGCCTCCATATCGATTCGCACCGGCCGAGTTGAGAGAATTGAAGAAGCAATTGCAAGAGTTGCAAGACGTGGGGTTCATTCGTCCAAGTACTTCGCCGTGGGGAGCTCCAGCTCTTTTCGCTCAAAAGAAGGATGGGTCGCTCCGTTTGTGCATAGATTACCGTAAGCTCAACCGGGTCACGATTAAGAATAAGTATCCGATGCCTAGGATCGATGATTTGTTTGATCAACTCCGAGGTGCCACTTACTTTTCTAAGATTGATTTGAGGTCCGGTTATCACCAATTGAGGGTCCGTCGTGAGGACATTCCCAAAACCGCTTTTCGTACCCGATATGGCCATTATGAATTCGTGGTCATGCCATTTGGCTTAACCAATGCTCCTGCTACATTCATGGATCTTATGAACCGCATTTTTCGTGTCTATCTTGATCGGTTTGTGGTGGTCTTTGTTGACGACATCCTTGTTTATTCACCTTCCGAGGAAGATCACCAATCTCATCTTTCCATTGTGCTTGAAACCTTGAGAGAGCATCGTTTGTATGCCAAGCTTAGTAAGTGTGAGTTTTGGTTGGCCGAGGTGAAGTTTTTGGGTCACGTGGTATCGAGGGATGGGGTGTCCGTTGATCCAAGTAAGATCGAGTCGGTTTTGAATTGGGAGCGTCCGAAGAGTGTGTTCGAGATCCGAAGCTTTTTGGGTTTAGCCGGGTATTATCGTCGGTTCGTACTCGATTTCTCACGTTTAGCGGCACCTATGACTAGATTGACATGAAAGGGGACACGGTTTGTTTGGGACGATAAATGTGAATCGGCATTCGAGGAGTTGAAGAAGCGGTTGACTAGTGCGCCTGTTTTGATTGTGCCCGAGCGTGGTGTTGGTTACTCCGTATATTGTGATGCCTCGCGGGAAGGGCTTGGGTGCGTGTTGATGCAACGGGGTAAAGTGGTAGCATACGGGTCACGACAATTGAAAGATCACGAGCGTAACTATCCGACACACGATTTGGAACTTGCGGCCGTAATTTTTGCTTTAAAAAGTTGGAGGTATTACCTCTATGGTGAAAAATTTGAAGTATTTTCCGATCATAAGAGTTTAAAATACTTATTTTCCCAAAAGGAGCTTAACTTGAGACAACGCCGTTGGATGGAGCATATGGAGGATTATGACTTCGAACTACAATATCATCCGGGAAAGGCAAACGTGGTAGCGGACGCATTGAGTAGAAAACCGACACAACTAGCGAGTTTGGCAATCGATGAATGGAAAATGACAAAGGAGACGGGTTTCTATGCACTACATTGCGAGGAGGTTCGCGAGGAGTCACTTTTTGTAACCTTACCGTTCATTCTACTTTATCGACTCGTGTTATCGAGGCTCAACAAGGAGATGAGGAAGCGGAAGGATTTCGGACCAAGTTTCTTAGCGGAGAGGCTCAAAGTGGGTGGATGATACACGCCGATCAAAGCATTTGTTTCCAAGGAAAGTTATTCGTACCAAATTCATGTCGGGCGAGATTTTGCAAGAATTTCACCTTTCACCGTTAGCCGTGCATCCGGGTGGGACGAAAATGTACCACGACGATTTACGTAGACAATTTTGGTGGCCGGGAATGAAGAGGGACGTGGCGATTTTTGTGTCCAAATGTTTGACTTGTCAACAAGTGAAAGCGGAACATCAACGACCGTGGGCGAATTGCAACCTTTACCGGTAGCCGAATGGAAATGGGAGAACGTGACGATGGATTTTGTTACGGGTTTGCCGAGATCGCCGAGGGGGCACGATGCCATTTGGGTTATAGTGGACCGGTTGACGAAAACCGCGCATTTCTTACCAATCCAAGTGACCGATTCGATCGAGACGCTTAGTCGTTTGTACATTCGTGAGATTATCCGATTGCATGGGATTCCGGTGTCCATTGTATCCGAACGAGATCCAAGGTTCACGGCACGATTTTGGCAAGGCTTACAAGCTGCACTTGGCACGAATTTATTGTTTAGCACCGCTTATCACCCTCAAACCGATGGGCAATCCGAGAGGACTATTCAAATTCTAGAAGATATGCTTCGGGCTTGCGTGTTGGATTTTTGGGGTAGTTGGGAGGATCACCTACCGTTAGTGGAATTCGCATACAACAATAGTTACCAATCGAGTATCGAGATGGCGCCGTATGAGGCCTTGTATGGGAGGCCGTGTAGATCACCCGTGTGTTGGACCGAGTTGGGAGAAGCGACGTTAGTGGGACCCGAATTGGTAGCCGAAACCGCCGAGACGATGGGATTGATTCGCAAGAGACTTAAAGCCGCGCAAGAGGCAACGACCGAGAAAGTCAAAGTGATTCGCCAACGTTTGTTGACCGCTCAAGAGTCGCCAAAAGAGTTATGCCGATCGCCGTAGACGACCGTTATCATTTGATGTGGGGGATCATGTGTTCCTCAAGATTTCACCGCGTCGGGGTTTGACTCGTTTTGGGCGAGGGGGTAAGTTATCTCCACGTTACATTGGGCCGTTTGATATTATTGAGAAGATCGGAGAAGTTGCGTATCGACTCGCGTTACCGCCGAGATTATCGGGTATCCACGATGTGTTTCACGTGTCCATGTTGAAAAAGTATGAACCGGATCCATCACATGTGCTAGAATGGTCCGAACTTGAGCTTGAAGCCGATGCATCTTACGGGGAGAAACCGATACGGGTTATAGATTCGCGGGAGAAAACACTACGGGGCAAGACGATTCGACTAGTGCGGGTTCTATGGAACAACTTTGGTAGTGAGGAGTCGACGTGGGAAAGGGAAGATGAGATGAGGGAGAAACATCCGGAACTGTTTGGCATATGAGCTTTGTGAGTACATGTTTTAAGTTATGCATTTTATGAGTTATGAGTTGAGTACATATTGCATATCATGCATGAGCATGTAGTGGATTGGGTTGCATTGTCGATAGAAATTTTGAGGACAAAATTTTTCTAAGGAGGGTAGAATGTAAGGACTCGTGTTTTTAAATAATTTTCCGGAAATAATATTGGGGAAGTGTGAGGAAATGAAAATAGTGTAGTATGGGGTCAATGTGAAGTTGGTAATTGCATTTGGGTGTTTGTGAAGCACATTAGAAACATGAGGGGTGTAAGTGCTAGTGTGAGAGTGTGTATAAACACCTTTGGATCAGATTTTTGGCCACACACACACCTCTCTTCTCCAAAACTAACGTCTCTCTCTCTCTCTCTCATTCTCTTCTCAAAACCCTCCATTTCTCCACCACAAATCCACCCTCCACACTCATATACTTCAACATCCAACCAGAGATTCACCTTCTACGCGTGATTTGGAGTCCGGAACTCCGTGGTTTCGCTTGGAGCAAGCATTTTCGGTTGAGAAGCTTCAAGAACAAGGGTTTTTCGTTTTCTACCTATATCAAGAGCAATCTTTTTTTTTTCGGTAAACCAAGCTTGAAATAAAAAAAGAGGCAAAAGAAATTACAGCCTACAAGGGGCATACCCCAGGGAGGCAAAGAAAGAAACAAAAAAGAAAAAGGAAATGGGAAGGCCAAGATGGCAACATAGGGAAACTAAAGTGGAAGTAAAGAAAGTACTACAGTAGAGGGAAGTGCATCTCAAAAGCAGATAACCATTAGAATCCATGAAGACATCCCCTTCTATCAAGAGCAATCTTTGAGGTAGGGATCTGATTTCTACTCCTTCTAATGGTATATTGTTGATGTGTTGCATGATTCTTGGCTTTGTTCATCCATTCTTCTCCAATCACCTTTGAAAACCTCCATTGAAATGGGTTTTGCTTGATTGAGTTTGGTTTCCTCTTAATTGGTTGCTAGATCTACAAATTGGTAGTTGGTATACTCTTATTTCATGTTTAGTTGGTGTTTGAAACCCCTAATTTGACTTGGGTTGGAACCCCCTTCCATTTGGGTAAAGCTGTTGTTCGGGCATTTTTCGCGCAGAAGAATTGTGCTTTCAACCGGTAGAGCACTTTTTGCTCTACCGGTACAAAAACTCACTGGATTCTCTCTACCGGTAGACACAAAGTGCTCTACCGGTACAAAAAGTGAAAAAAAAAAAGGATTTTTGTTTATCTTGATCCCTTGACTTTCCAGTTGACTTGTTTGGTTCTATACTTGGTATATCCTCATCGTACACTTCATTAATGACCGAAATACCCTTCCTAGTCTACCATCGCATGATTGGTCATTTTCCTTGATTTTTTGACTTACGCTTAACATCTTTTATAAAGGGAAATCTTGTATAGACATGTTGTTTGATCAAAATGGGTTGTGTGGATATTTTGGACACATGAGGGTTAAAGTAAAGTTTTTTCTTAAATTGGTGATCTTATACTAGGACCACCTTTTGGTGCGTTCTGGCCATGGGTGTTCGGAGCCCACGAAATCCGGGGGGTGTTGGAGCCCACGAAATCCGGCGGGGTGTTCGAGCCCATGAAATCCGGCAGGGGTGTTCGAGCCCACGAAATCCGGCAGAGGGATTAATTCCTAATAAAGACAAGTGGTTATTTTTGTGAAATGTTTGAAAATGAGGTTCTTTGTGAAAGATGAGATATTTTTGAGAAAAATTGGACACACGACACCTTTGAAAACGGTTTGGAAGGAGATATTGGACACTTGGTTTCTCTTGGGACTTTTGAGTACATGATTGGACACTTAGGTATATCTTGGGCACTCGGTAATTGGTCTAGTCATAAATAGCATCATTTTGACTTCTCATTCCTAAACATTGAGTATGTATGTACATTTCATTCTCTATACCCTTAGCATTTGTAGATAGGATTCCTACTGGGCTAGTGAGCTCAACCTATCATTTTCAGGTACTCGGCAAGGCACGTGATTGGAATGCTTGGTGTGTGGATGCATAGCATGAAGCTTATTTGACATGGAGTTATTCTATCCTCTCCATAGTTTATGTATTTTTGGGAGATGATCTTGTAACTTCTATCTTCTTAAATTTTTGACAAAACTTGGTTTATGTAATAACTCTAAACTCTTGATTACTTATGCATGGGTACGGGTACCTCGAGTAGAAACTTATTGTACTTTGACTTGACTTTTCTATGGGAAGTGGTTTGCCTTTTATTGATCCTACGTGGATTTTATTATATTTGGTTTATTAAATTTGAGGGCGTGACATCCTCTATTTCCGGTGACTGTCCATATTGGTTGAAGATGAGGTCCAATCCAAAGTAAGAATACCCCGCAGTGATATCAAATAGACAAGGATAGGACTAAGGACAGGTGGAATCCCAAGGACAGGTGGAATCCCTAGTCAAGCTAAAGATTACCTCAACGCTCAGGTTTTGGGCTGTCTAAGGTTACTTACTTGTTTTCTCTTTGATACAGATATGGCTATGTGACAAAGCCAATTTGTTGGAACCGGTGCCACGGAGGCGGATCCATGAAACACAGGGATTTATTCAGAGGGATTTTCTGGAAGTTTCTGATGATGTGCATGGCTGGTTCAGGATGCTTTCCCGGCTTACAGAAGAGATAATTGTTTAGCGCTTGGCTTGGCTTGACAGTCCTGCCATGACTGTGAGTAACATGGGGCGTCAGCGGGTGGTTCTGGTTGGTTTATCCAGCTGGACTTTCTACATTCCGAACCGTATACTCCGTCAGCTTGGCGTTCGTCAGTCAATACCGTCATCAGAAAACTTTGTCATGCCTAACCACAACTTTGCCACCTTCAGAGCTTATCAGAATACTTGGAGGGAGCGTGTAACCATTCCGAGAGATCAGTATCCGAGTGTCAATCTTTCAGAGCGCTATGTGAGATGGTTAATAAGAGACATGGAAATAAGGGAACATGGAAGCCAAAGTTGACTTTTGAACTCAATCTTAATGTGCCCGAAATAAATTGCTTAGACCCACGAGATGCTTCGTGTGAGGTCATGCCCTGTTGTTTACTTTGTGTTTTGAAAGTTTCATGCTCAGCCATGTAGTCCAAGAAGTTTATTTGAATAAAGATGAATTATGAGAGTTGCATTTAGGCTTACACGTGACGGCTAGATATCAACTCAAAGAGATATTTTTTTTTAAAAGATGGCGACCGATCCTCGAGGTGAGGATGCCTACGTATCCCTTTTACAGGAATCAGGTCATGACGTAGTTCAAAAGTACAAATTTGGCTAGGGTTCACTCGAGTATTGACACTCTCCTTCTGCGCTCTGAATTTTGCCTAGTACCGCCCTTTCGGGTTTTCGGTCTAGCGAGCTCTTTTGATTGATTTGCCTTAAATTTTGCCTAAATCGCCCGATGTGGGTTTTCGACTTAACAGGCTTGCTCTAAATTTTGCCTGACACTGCCCGCCCTTGCGGTTTTCAGCCCAGCGAGCTTCTCTCAGGGGTAATATCTCTTGAGTTGATCCATGTTAACCAAAGTGGAGAACTCGTTGCCGTCGAGATCGATGAGTTGTGTCGCGCCTCCAGACAAGATTTTCCTGATGATGTATGGACCTGCCCATTTTGGTCGGAACTTCCCGCGAGGATCAAAGACTGGAGCCCGAATCTCCTTTAAAACCATGTCACCTTCTTGCAAGTCTCTGGATTTCACTTTCTTGTTAAATGCCCGTGCGATTCTGCGCTGATAACCCTGAACGTGATACAAAGCTTTGAGCCGTCTTTCGTCAAATAACATAAGCTCCTCGAATCTCGAGCTTTGCCATTCTGCTTCGCTGATCTCTGATTCAACCATGACTCTCAAGGATGGTACTTCAAGCTCGATTGGGAGGACGGCCTCCATGCCATATACCAAAGAATAAGGCGTTGCCCCTGTCGGAGTACGAATGGACGTCCTGTATCCCCATAGTGCTAGCGGCAGCTGTTCGTGCCAATCCCTTGCTGACTGAGTAGTCTTTTCCAGTATCGTCTTGAGGGTTTTGTTTGCTACTTCTATGGCTCCATTGGTTTGTGGCCGATAGACAGTTGATTTATGAACCTGAATTCCAAAGTCTTCGAGAGTATCTGCGGCTCTGCCCTTGAAATGAACCCCGTTGTCTGATACAAACGCCTGAGGGACACCATATCAATAGATGATGTTCTGCTTGATGAAGTGGGAAACTTGAACTGCTGTCAAAGTTGCATATGAAGCGGCTTCAACCCATTTGGTAAAATAATCGATTGCTACTAAGATGAACTTGTGCCCGTTAGACGCTGCCGGAGTAATTCTGCCAATGACGTCAATGCCCCAGGTAGAGAATGGCCAAGGTGAAGTCATGGAGTGTAATTCTGATGGTGGTATATGCATGAGATTGGCGTGAATCTGGCACTTGTGACACTGTCTCACATACTGGACGCACTCAATTTCCATGGTTGACCAGTAATACCCCTGACGGAGAATCTTCTTTGCAAGCATTATTCCATTCATGTGAGGACTGCAGGCCCCCTCGTGAATTTCTTCCATGATCATGGCGGCTTCTGTACCATGCACACACAACTTATGCATCCCGCAATGTGACCGCCGGTATAGCTTTCCTCCGCAAATGATGTATTGAGAGGCCAATCTCCGAAGAGCAATCTGATCCTTCTTTTCAGTTCCTGCCGGATATTCCCTTTTCTCGATGAAGTTCCAAATGTCGTGATACCATGGCAGACCGTCGTCAGGCTCATTGACAACCATGACATATTCAAAAACAGGCTTGTCCCTCTGCTCAATTGTGATTGGTCTGAGCTTAACTCCATCTAGTATCTCCACCATTGAGGCCAAAGTAGCTAGAGCATCTGCAAATCTGTTTTTCAATCTCGGAACATGAGTGAATGTGACCATTTGAAATCGTGGGATTAGATCTTCGAGATCTTGGTGGTAAGGCTTAAGCTTGTCTTCTTTCACCTTCCACTCCCCGTTGGCTTGTGACACCACCAAATTGGAATCTCCGACTACCTCCAGTCTTTTGACCCCGATTTCTAAGGCAGCTTCCATTCCTACTATGCATGCTTCATACTCCGCTTGATTGTTGGTGACTTCAAAATTCAACTTGAAAGCAAGAGGGATGTGTGACCCTTCTGGTGAGACCAGCAATACTCCAATTCCGAATCCTTTCTGATTGGCTGCCCCATCAAAATACAGTATCCAGACGTCGTTGGTTGTTGTCATTACATTCTCGTCAGGAAATTCGAACTCTACATCTTCTGGCCCTTCCACAGGATGGTCTGCCAGGAATTCTGCAACTGCTTTCCCTTTTACTGACTTCCGAGTGATGTACTTGATATCGAATTCTGCCAGCATTAGCAACCATCGTGCCAGTTTGCCTGTCAGTGCTGGCTTTTCGAACAGATACTTGAGTGGATCCATTCGCGAAATTAGCTTCATGGAATAAGCTAACATGTAGTGTCTCAACTTCTTGGAAGCCCAGATTAAAGCCCAACAGACTTTCTCTAGTGACGTGTATCGCTCTTCACACCCCATCATTTTCTTGCTGATGTAGTAAACAGCCTTCTCACTTCCTCTTTCTCCTTCTTGTGCCAACATGCATCCCATAGCCGAAGATGTGACAGATAGGTATAGAATGAGAGGTTGCCCTGGCATGGGTGGTGTTAACACCGAGGGGTTTTGGAGATACTTCTTGATGGTCTCGAAAGCTTGCTGACACTTATCGTCCCACTTGAATGACACACCTTTCTTGAGTAAACGAAACATCGGCTCGCAAGTAGAGGTTAACTTGGCGATGAATCTACTGATAAACTGGATTTTTCCAAGAAAACTCCGTATTTCCTTCTCTGTTCGAGGTGGCTCCATTTCTAGGATGGCCTTGATTTTTGATGGATCCACCTCAATCCCTTGTGTGGTGATCATAAATCCGAGCATTTTTCCCGCTGTGACTCCGAATGTACATTTCTCTGGATTAAGGCGCAATCTGTATTTGCGGATTCTCTCGAAGAATTTCCTAAGGGCAGGCAGATGCCCTTCTCTTTCCTTGGCTTTGACAATCATGTCATCCACATACACTTCTACTTCTTTGTGGATCATGTCATGTAACAACGTCATGGCAGCTCTCTGGTAGGTAGATCCTGCGTTCTTCAGCCCGAATGGCATAACCCTGTAGCAGTAGGTGCCCCATTCCGTAGTGAAGGTAGTCTTTTCACGATCTTCGGGAGCCATGAGAATCTGATTGTATCCTGAAAATCCATCCATGAATGATAGCAATGCGTGCCCTGCGGTGTTATCTACCAACACGTCTATGTGTGGCAGAGGAAAATCATCTTTCGGGCTTGCTTTGTTCAAATCCCTGAAGTCTACACAGATCCTGATCTTCCCATTCTTTTTAGGAACATGCACAATATTCGCGACCCATTGAGGGTATTCAGTGACTATTAGAAATCCTGCATCTATCTGTCTTTGAACTTCCTTCTTGATTTCCAACACCCAATCTGGTCTCATCTTCCTCAGTTTCTGTTTGACAGGCTTTGCATCAGAGTACAAAGGGATTCGATGCTCCACTATCTCAGGGTCGATACCGGGCATATCTGCGTGTGACCATGCAAAAACATCCTCGAATTCTTTCAGGAGATCCGAGTGAGCTTTAAATTCTTCGGAGACAACCGAACCGATTTGAACCATGCGCGGATTACTCTCATCTCTCAAATTTATAGAAACAACTTCTTCTTTTATAGGCTGAGCATGCCTTTCATCTTCCCTTTCGATTAGAGATCGGAGTTCTTTTGGAATTTCTTCCTCAAACTCGATCCCCTCATCATCGGGTCGACACAATTTATTTCGAACAAAAGCAAGATAAGCAAAGTCGATTTCATTCATTTCAAAGGAGAGGGCCCCGGGGCATGATACATGAGAGTGGACTCAAATTCAAAAGAGAAGTGATGACGTGGGTGATAACGATTCAGGCTTCCGACTCAAACCGGACTCAATACTAGATGCAAGTGCTAGACTCGGACTTAGATTCAAAATCGGTGCCGTGTAAATGATTCTAGGTACAAAAGTGCAATTTTTATAAGTTCCATTGGCATCCACAATGAGCGTGGTAACATCTTCCAGAGCTTCCTGTCCCAGCATCATCAGCTCCATATCCTCACCAGGCTTTAAATCAACAAGCGTTGCAGCAGGCTCGCCCTCTCTCATACCTAGTGGACTTTCTTCCCCAAACAGTGATAAAAGATTCCCTGAGTCAAGAACTTTGATCCAGTCAACATGAAGCATTTTAGCTGGCTCCTCCCATTCTTCTGTTTCATCCTCGCTACTCCAGGTGTTGTCAGAAAAGATTTCAAATCCTGGCAGCTTGGTTTTTGTTTCCATATCCCAGAATGGCTCTGGGTTCCCTTGGTAGATAGCCTCTGGAGCTTTCGTGAAGCGGATAGGCCCTTTTTCGGCACGAGCTCTTACTTTCCTGTCCTGACCAGATTCATAACCGAGCCCAAAACGGCGGTTTTTTTTTTTTTTTTTTTTTTTTTTTTGGGTAAATAAGCTTGAAAATAAAAGAGGCTAACCGAATATACAGCCTACAAGGGGCATACCCCAGGAGGAAAAGAAAAGGAAAAGAAAGAAAACAAAAAATTGGGAAAACTTACGCCAAACGGCTACAAATAACTATGCGGAAATTAACAATTACTTCCTAACCTTCTAAGAAGATGGACAGGAAACACATGACAACATACTAGCTACAAGCTTAACACTTAACAACATGGGCTGTGACTTAATTGTTGATGGACACCAGCTGGGCATGGGCGAGGCATGGGCAAGGGCATGGGACGTGGCACGGGCATGTGGCAAGGGCAAGAGGCAGCATCAGTGCAATGAGCACTTTGAGAGGCAGCAGCAGATCAGTGAGCAGCAGTAGCACTTAGAGCATGGGCATGGCATGGCTAAAACTTAGAGCATGGGCATGGGCATATCAGCAGTCAAAGAGTAACACAGCAGCAGAACCGAGGGTTGCAACAAAGAAAGATAAAGTGCATCACAAACAGAATGGATATCACAAAGAGAGAAATAGAGAGTATCACAGCAGAACAGGGGTTGCAAATAAGAGTCTTGCAACAGCAGAACTAACAAAAATAATAGTTCCCTTGAGTAATTTATCCACAGCAGATCGACCAGAGGAACAACACAAACTGAAGCAATGGACTATGACAGGCTATAGTACAAGCAGAGATATGATACATCAGGACCAAAGCAAAATGTTGTTTAACTACAAAGCAGCTCTCCCCAAAATCATGGCAAACCACAAAATCAAAATTTCGATAATAGCCCACAAGGCATTCACAAACATGTAATACCGAACTATGTAATACCGTAACTACCACTTAATGGACCGAGCATGAAACTAAAGCAAAAATGAAATGCGAGAACTACAAGACGAAAAGAGGAGGGTATTAGAACTCCCTTTTATGCTTAGAGGACCTTTTCCACTCGGCTTTGGCAGCCTTTTTTTATGTTGCTTCCTTGATCCTCCAAAATCAACTTTGGTGGCCTTTTTTGTTGCTTTCTTGATCCACCAAATGCTTTGGTAAGTCATCGAAAGGTAATCAATGGGATGTGAGACCGGTGTGGAGGGACTCTCATAATCTGTCACCTCCTCAAGGTTGGTATCACTAATCCCTTCGAAGGAGGATCTTCCTTAAACGGAGGAATGGTAGTAGCCGGATGCTCACTACTATGCCGAGCCTCTTGCGACATGGAAAGAGTTGGATAAAAGTGTACCAATCATCGAAGATGGTTGATCGCAGAAATACCAACATCCCTTAACTTAGTACATTGAACTTTCTCGGCAAATGAAGATTGGAAAGGTTCGAACCCGGGTTACGTGGACTGGTTCAAACATGTAAAGGTGAACTTGTTGCATTCAGTGGGAGATACGTTATCTTTGAATGGCAAATGTGATGACTTTCCTTTTCCTTGCTTGCTTGCCGTGGTAACAGGTGGGGGGATTGATAGTGTGTTGTTGACTACAAGGAGCATTAGATTGGACATCGACTTTGCAAGGTTGTAGGGCTGAAATGGTTTAGAAGTACACCGGGTATCCGAGTGCCCAAACACTCTGCACCACTACAAGTCAGGGGAGCACTTGGTATTCAATCCCCACCATTATCAAGTTTCTCCTCCAAGTTTAACCATTACCTCATCCGGAGGTCATTCCTCGCATCAATTTCAACACAAATACGAGCACTCGCAATGTTGGATTTCTCAATTTGTTGCTCTATCAACATGGATAGGACGGCCAACGACGCTTGCAATGCGACTAAGGCATTCTTGGTTCCATAACTCCATAGGGAGTCTATGGATTCTAACCCAAACCGGTATTTTGGAAGGATGTTCTTTAGAAGGGCTCATCATTCGGTGCCAATTCTTGAAACAAGATAACGTTTAGAGAAGAACCAAGGTCCCTTCTCCAAAACGGATAGCTTTGCTTCTTCATCACGAAATTCAAAAAGACAAATCCGGACACATTGGGGTAACGAAAACTAAGCCCATTGAATCCCAAACTTTATGAGCAAAGGGATTTAAGGAGGTTTATATTCATTTTTCCATCCAAAAATATCCTACTAAACAATTGTTCCATTTGCTATCATCCGCGAGATCTTCATCAATTTCAAGGATAGCGTTTTTACCTTGTTGGAGTTCGGGAAGTGCTCGAGCCGCATGGCTTGTGAAGGACTTTTGCGCACGCAGCAGATGCCCAATTTATGGGTTTTGTTTGATACCCAAATCTTGGAGCTTGGTTAGCATCGAAAGGAGGTATTGGCTTGCGTGGAGCACCACCTGCTAGAGATGACGGCCCATAGCCATTGTGGGGAGTTTGCGAGACAGTGGTTTTAGGGGTTGAAACCCCCATGTTAGGAACTTGATTTTGGTTGCCAGGATCAATCTCTTCGTGTTCTTGACCTAGGGTTTCGAAAATCTCGTTAATCCTGACCTGCTCAACCGAAGACCCGACCCTCCCGTTGAAAAGCCCGTATCTCCCTAGGAAGGTTGGCGTTGGAGTATTTGGGGCAGTGGACACCATATTGGTTGGTTTCCTGAACAAGGATTCCTAGAGAAGAATCGGTTTTACCAGGTTTAGGGCTAGACTTTGCCATCGCAGAGGTAGTAGGAGTGGAGATTGGGTGAATCGAGTAGGGTAGATTTGGGAAAACCTCTGGGTTGTGAAGATCTAGGGGAGTAGATGGAGAGAAATTGGTGGGGTATGGAAGAACTACCGTAGCTTTTGATAGTAGAGGAGATCTCTTGGATTGACGATCTTCCTGTGGTAAGGTCTGGTTGCGGTTTTTCCTGTTCAACTCGTTGGAGTCGACAGCTATGTTCCCCAACCCATAGCTGAAGGAGATGGAGCCGTCTGCCATGTTGAAGGAGAGAGCTACTGGAAACCTAGGGTTTCACAGATGAAATCGCGAAAATCGCCAGAGAGATGATGCTGACCATTCTTGTAAAACGGCGGTTGTTTGTTAGAAACTTGGGGAATTCTGCTACCCCTTGATTGTTGCGACCAAGCCCTAGACCGGGCAAATACTCCATTCTCAACATCATGTCCAGAGCTGTTGATCTTATTGAGAAATCTTCATCCATCTTGATAGTAAATACACCATCGGAAGTATCAAAAGAAAAACCTCCCAGAGCGATATCCTCTTCTCCGTGAGCAATTTCAAGCAAGGGAGCATTGTCAGGGATGTGCGGGCGAATTCCAGAATCTCCGTAGATGGTTAAAGTTCCTGTGGCCAGCCCGAGCTGAACTTTCTGATGCAGGGAGGAAGGTACAGCCATGATGTCTGATCGGTGGAGCCATGGCCTGCCCAGCAACAGGTTGAATGATGAGGGGATGTCGAGCACGTGAAACTCAACACTGGTCTCAAAATTTTCAATCATTATTTCCATCTGAACGGTCCCAATCACATCCCGTCGAGTGTTGTCGTAAGCACGTACTCCAAGATTTGATGGCTGAAAATCCTTGTTCTTAAAACCCAAACAGTAGGCTGTACGCAGAGGACAGACATTCAAGGCAGATTCATTATCCAATAACACAACTGGGACGCACTTTTCCATGCACTTCAGAGTAATGTGCAATGGCTTGTTGTGACCGGCTCCTTCTGGTGGCAGATCCTTTTCAGTGAAAACTACAACATGCTTTGCATGAGTTGGTGTAAGCAGTGCCACCATTGTTTCAGGAGGAGTATCTGGTGGTACCTCCATGTTTGATAGAACTTTGATCAGTTTCTGACGATGCTCCCGAGATGAAGAGAGTAACCCCCAAATGGACACTGAGGCGGGAGTTCTCTCGAGCTGTTTCTAAATTGGATCACTTGTTACCGGGGGATTCTTCGGGAGTGGCCTAGCAGCCGGATTCTGTTGGATAGTGTCTTCTGGATGGTCAGGAATTGCGTCCTCGAGGATGGGATCATCCCAAACAAAATCCCCTACCGTGGCATGGTTGGAGGAATTTCCACCTTGGAGGTGAGCTGGTTGGTAGATTCGACCACTTCTGGTTATTCTGTTGACTGTTTCTTCCCATAACTCCTGATTTTCACCCCAGAAATTCATGTATTCTTCATTGACCTTTCGTTTGCCAGCCCTGATAGCTTCCCTTTTCTGCATTGTTTCTTGATCCTCGGCCCAGAAATTCATCAGATCGTTTATGGTCCTTTGTTCCTCGATTTTTACTGCTTTTATCCCTGTCTTGAGGTTGTCTACCTCAGAGTCTTGCCAAAAGGATGGGTCCAACATGGCCTTGTTGACAGTCCACACCTCATCATTGCTTACTCGGATATCGATTACTGCTTCTTCATCCCAGATGGTAGTCAGAGGGTCATCGACTAGTACTGATACATTAGATGATGGCGGGAATGGTGCTGATGGCTGTGGTAAATACCCGTCACTAATGTATGCTTGTGGGAACCAATCTTGGTTTCCGTAGGCGGCTTCTATAACAGAATGACCTTCTTCTCTGAAGCGTGCAAGCGGCGAGATACTGTCTGTTAGATGCCTGTCTGGCCTCAGCATTTCTTCTAGAGGGTTTGGATCCTTTTCTTCTTTGCTTTGCTTGGTAACATTGACCTGATAGACATGGGAACTTTCTGGAATGTGAACAGTGGGCTTCTCCAGGAATTCGGGGATGATGAATTGGCTTGGGTCCCCAGAGATTAGCAAAGAACCAAACAATGCTCGTCGGGATTCCTCCCAATCCTGATCGCTCATGGACCATTCTTCTTCCTCCACAACGTCACTCCATCTCGGATTTTGCATTGTTCTGGTGTGTGAAAGGAAATGAACCCCAAGATCTTCTGGCAGGGAGACAACGGGTTTTGGTTCGGTGGCTGTGACGATATATAGGCTTGGGTCAAATGTAGTGGAGGTAAGGTTTTTTGTAGTGGGGATGAAGGATATCTGGCTGACTTGGGTGTTTTGATGATAATAAACAGTAAAAATGCGACAAAATAATTATAAATCGAAATTAAAAAAATAATTTTGAATTGTAAAGAATAATAATATTTTGCCGAATATTTTTTAATGAAATTGTATGCAATAATCAAGCAAATATAATGCATAGAATGATGATAATAAAAAGTAAAAAGGCGACAAAATAACTATAAATCGAAATTAACAAAATTATATTTGAATTGCGAAAAATAATAATATTTTGCATAATATTTTTTAATGAAATTGTATGCAATAATCAAGCAAATAAAATGCATAAAATGATGATACCAAAAAGTAAAAATGGGACAAAATAATTATAAATCGAAATTAACAAAATTAATTTTGAATTGCAAAAAATAATTATATTTTGCATAATATTTTTTAATGAAATTGTATGCAATAATCAAGCAAATAAAATGCATAAAATGATTATAATAAACAGTAAAAATGCGACAAAATAATTATAAATCGAAATTAAAAAAATAAATTTTGAATTGTAAAGAATAATAATATTTTGCCGAATATTTTTTAATGAAATTGTATGCAATAATCAAGCAAATATAATGCATAGAATGATGATAATAAAAAGTAAAAATGCGACAAAATAATTATAAATCGAAATTAACAAAATTAATTTTGAATTGCGAAAAATAATAATATTTTGCATAATATTTTTTAATGAAATTGTATGCAATAATCAAGCAAATAAAATGCATAAAATGATGATAATAAACAGTAAAAATGCGACAAAATAATTATAAATCGGAATTAACCAAATTAATTTTGAATTGCAAAGAATAATAATATTTTGCATAATATTTTTTAATGAAATTGTATGCAATAATAAAGCAAATAAAATGCATAAAAAGATGATAATAAATAGATAAAATGATAAAAAATAATTATAAATCAAAATTAACAAAATAAATTTTGAATTGCAAAAAATAATTATATTTTGCATAATATTTTTTAATGAAATTGTATGCAATAATCAAGAAAATAAAATGCATAAAATGATGGTAATAAACAGTAAAAATGCGACAAAATAATTATAAATCGAAATTAAGAAAATTAATTTTGAATTGTAAAGAATAATAATAATATTTTGCCGAATATTTTTTAATGAAAATGTAAGCAATAATCAAGCAAATATAATGCATAAAATGATGATAATAAATAATAAAACTGAGAAAAAATAATAAAAAATCGAAATTAACAAAATTAATTTTGAATTGCAAAAAATAATTATATTTTGCATAATATTTTTTAATGAAATTGTATGCAATAATCAAGCAAATAAAATGCATAAAATGACGATAATAAAAAGCAAAAATGCGACAAAATAATTATAAATCGAAATTAACAAAATTAATTTTGAGTTGATGAGAATAATAATAATATTTTTCCGAATATTTTTTAATGAAATTGTATGCAATAATAAAGAAAATAAAATGCATAAAATGATGATAATAAACAGTAAAAATGCGACAAAATAATTATAAATCGAAATTAACAAAATAAATTTTGAATTGCAAAAAATAATTATATTTTGCATTATATTTTTTAATGAAATTGTATGCAATAATCAAGCAAATAAGATGCTTAAAATGATGATAATAAACAGTAAAAATGCCACAAAATAATTATAAATCGAAATTAATAAAATTAATTTTGAATTGCAAAGAATAATAATATTTTGTAGAATATTTTCCACGAAATTGTATGCAATAATCAAGCTAATAAAATGCATAAAATGATTATAATAAAATGTAAAAATGCGACAAAATAATTATAAATCGAAATTAACAAAATTAATTTTGAATTGATGAGAATAATAATATTTATCATAATATTTTTTAATGAAATTGCATGCAATAATAACGCAAATAAAATGCATAAAATGATGATAATTAACAGTAAAAATGCGACAAAATAATTATAAATCGAAATTAACAAAATTAATTTCGATTTGCAAAAACTAATAATATTTTGCATAAAATTTTTTACTGAAATTGTATGCAGTAATCAAGAAAATAAAATGCATAAAATGATTATAATAAACAGTAAAAATGCGACAAAATAATTATAAATCGAAATTAACAAAATAAATTTTGAATTGCAAAAAATAATTATATTTTGCATTATTTTTTTAATGAAATTGTATGCAATAATCAAGCAAATAAAATGCTTAAAATGATGATAATAAACAGTAAAAATGCCACAAAATAATTATAAATCGAAATTAACAAAATTAATTTTGAATTGATGAGAAAAATAATATTTAGCGTAATATTTTTTAATGAAATTGCATGCAATAATCAAGCAAACAAAATGCATAAATTGATGATAATAAACAGCAAAAATGCGACAAAATAATTATAAATCGGAATTAACCAAATAAATTTTGAATTGCAAAGAATAATAATATTTTGCATAATATTTTTTAATGAAATTGTATGCAATAATAAAGCAAATAAAATGCATAAAAAGATGATAAAAAATAGTAAAAATGATAAAAAATAATTATAAATCGAAATTAACAAAATAAATTTTGAATTGCAAAAAATAATTATATTTTGCATAATATTTTTTAATGAAATTGTATGCAATAATCAAGCAAATAAAATGCAGAAAATGATGATAATAAACAGTAAAAATGCGACAAAATAATTATAAATCGAAATTAAAAAAAAAAAATTTGAATTGTAAAAAATAATAATATTTTGCCGAATATTTTTTAATGAAATTGTATGCACTAATCAAGCAAATATAATGCGTAGAATGATGATAATAAAAAGTAAAAATGCGACAAAATAATCATAAATCGAAATTAACAAAATTAATTTTGAATTGCGAAAAATAATAATATTTTGCATAATATTTTTTAATGAAATTGCATGCAATAATCAAGCAAATAAAACGCATAAAATGATGATAATAAACAGTAAAAATGCAACAAAATATTTATAAATCGGAATTAACCAAATTAATTTTGAATTGCAAAGAATAATAATATTTTGCACAATATTTTTTAATGAAATTGTATGCAATAATGAAGAAAATAAAATGCATAAAATGATGATAATAAACAGTAAAAATGCGACAAAATAATTACAAATCGGAATTTACCAAATTAATTTTAAATTGTAAAGAATAATAATATTTTGCATAATATTTTTTAATGAAATTGTATGCAATAATAAAGCAAATAAAATGCATAAAAAGATGATAATAAATATTAAAAATGAGAAAAAATAATTATAAATCGAAATTAACAAAATAAATTTTGAATTGCAAAAAATAATTATATTTTGCATTATTTTTTTTAATGAAATTGTATGCAATAATCAAGCAAATAAAATGCTTAAAATGATGATAATAAACAGTAAAAATGCGACAAAATAATTATAAATCGAAATTAACAAAATTAATTTTGAATTGATGAGAAAAAAAATATTTAGTGTAATATTTTTTAATGAAAATGCATGCAATAATCAAGCAAACAAAATGCATAAAATGATGATAATAAACAGTAAAAATGAGACAAAATAATTATAAATCGGAATTAACCAAATTAATTTTGAATTGCAAAGAATAATAATATTTTGCATAATATTTTTTAATAAAATTGCATGCAATAATCAAGCAAATAAAATGCATAAAATGGTGATAATAAACAGTAAAAATGCGACAAAATAATTGTAAATCGAAATTAACAAACTTAATTTTGAATTGTAAAGAATAATAATAATAATTTGCCGAATATTTTTTTAATCAAAATGTATGCAATAACCAAGCAAATATAATGCATAACATGATGATAATAAATAATAAAACTGAGAAAAAATAATTATAAATCGAAATTAACAAAATTAATTTTGAATTGCAAAAAATAATAATATTTTGCATAATATTTTTTATTGAAAATGTATGCAATAATCAAGCAAATATAATGCATAAAATGATGATAATAAATAATAAAACTGAGAAAAAATAATTATAAATCGAAATTAACAAAATTAATTTTGAATTGCAAAAAATAATTATATTTTGTACAATATTTTTTATTGAAATTGTATGCAATAATCAAGCAAATAAAATGCATAGAATGATGATAATAAAAAGTAAAAAGGCGACAAAATAACTATAAATCGAAATTAACAAAATTATATTTGAATTGCGAAAAATAATTATATTTTGCATAATATTTTTTAATGAAATTGTATGCAATAATCAAGCAAATAAAATGCATAATATGATGATACCAAAAATTAAAAATGGGACAAAATAATTATAAATCGAAATTAACAAAATTAATTTTGAATTGCAAAAAATAATTATATTTTGTACAATATTTTTTATTGAAATTGTATGCACTAATCAAGCAAATATAATGCGTAGAATGATGATAATAAAAAGTAAAAATGCGACAAAATAATAATAAATCGAAATTAAAAAAATTAATTTTGAATTGCGAAAAATAATAATATATTGCATAATATTTTTTAATGAAATTGCATGCAATAATCAAGCAAATAAAACGCATAAAATGATGATAATAAACAGTAAAAATGCAACAAAATATTTATAAATCGGAATTAACCAAATTAATTTTGAAATGCAAAGAATAATAATATTTTGCACAACATTTTTTAATGAAATTGTATGCAATAATGAAGAAAATAAAATGCATAAAATGATGATAATAAACAGTAAAAATGCGACAAAATAATTACAAATCGGAATTAACCAAATTAATTTTGAAATGCAAAGAATAATAATATTTTGCACAACATTTTTTAATGAAATTGTATGCAATAATGAAGAAAATAAAATGCATAAAATGATGATAATAAACAGTAAAAATGCGACAAAATAATTATAAATCGAAATTAAAAAAATAATTTTGAATTGTAAAGAATAATAATATTTTGCCAAATATTTTTTAATGAAATTGTATGCAATAATCAAGCAAATATAATGCATAGAATGATGATAATAATAAGTAAAAATGCGACCAAATAACTATAAATCGAAATTAACAAAATTATATTTGAATTGCGAAAAATAATAATATTTTGCGTAATATTTTTTAATGAAATTGTATGCAATAATCAAGCAAATAAAATGCATAAAATGATGATACCAAAAAGTAAAAATGGGACAAAATAATTATAAATCGAAATTAACAAAATTAATTTTGAATTGCAAAAAATAATTATATTTTGCTTAATATTTTTTAGTGAAATTGTATGCAATAATCAAGCAAATAAAATGCATAAAATGATTATAATAAACAGTAAAAATGCGACAAAATAATTATAAATCGAAATTAAAAAAATAAATTTTGAATTGTAAAGAATAATAATATTTTGCCGAATATTTTTTAATGAAATTGTATGCAATAATCAAGCAAATATAATGCATAGAATGATGATAATAAAAAGTAAAAAGGCGACAAAATAACTATAAATCGAAATTAACTAAATTATATTTCAATTGCGAAAAATAATAATATTTTGCATAATATTTTTTAATGAAATTGCATGCAATAATCAAGCAAATAAAACGCATAAAATGATGATAATAAACAGTAAAAATGCAACAAAATATTTATAAATCGGAATTAACCAAATTAATTTTGAATTGCAAAGAATAATAATATTTTGCACAATATTTTTTAATGAAATTGTGTGCAAT
>JADGMU010000247.1:0-26167 GCA_016920895.1 Vaccinium myrtillus | reverse complement strand
TGAAGAAAATAAAATGCAAAAATGATGATAATAAACAAAAAAAATGCGACAAAATAATTAGAAATCGGAATTTACCAAATTAATTTTGAATTGCAAAGAATAATAATATTTTGCATAATACTTTTTAATGAAATTGCATGCAATAATCAAGCAAATAAAATGCATAAAATGGTGATAATAAACAGTAAAAATGCGACAAAATAATTATAAATCGAAATTAACAAACTTAATTTTGAATTGTAAAGAATAATAATAATAATTTGCCGAATATTTTTTTAATCAAAATGTATGCAATAACCAAGCAAATATAATGCATAAAATGATGATAATAAATAATAAAACTGAGAAAAAATAATTATAATTCGAAATTAACAAAATTAATTTTGAATTGCAAAAAATAATTATATTTTGCATAATATTTTTTAATGAAAATGTATGCAATAATCAAGCAAATATAATGCATAAAATGATGATAATAAATAATAAAACTGAGAAAAAATAATTATAAATCGAAATTAACAAAATTAATTTTGAATTGCAAAAAATAATTATATTTTGTATAATATTTTTTAATGAAATTGTATGCAATAATCAAGCAAATAAAATGCATAAAATGATGATAATAAACAGTAAAAATGCAACAAAATAATTATAAATCGAAATTAAAAAAATAATTTTGAATTGTAAAGAATAATAATATTTTGCCAAATATTTTTTAATGAAATTGTATGCAATAATCAAGCAAATATAATGCATAGAATGATGATAATAATAAGTAAAAATGCGACAAAATAACTATAAATCGAAATTAACAAAATTATATTTGAATTGCGAAAAATAATAATATTTTGCGTAATATTTTTTAATGAAATTGTATGCAATAATCAAGCAAATAAAATGCATAAAATGATGATAATAAAAAGTAAAAATGGGACAAAATAATTATAAATCGAAATTAACAAAATTAATTTTGAATTGCAAAAAATAATTATATTTTGCTTAATATTTTTAATGAAATTGTATGCAATAATCAAGCAAATAAAATGCATAAAATGATTATAATAAACAAAAAATAAAAATGCGACAAAATAATTATAAATCGAAATTAACAAAATAAATTTTGAATTGCAAAAAATAATTATATTTTGCATTATTTTTTTTAATGAAATTGTATGCAATAATCAAGCAAATAAAATGCTTAAAATGATGATAATAAACAGTAAAAATGCGACAAAATAATTATAAATCGAAATTAACAAAACTAATTTTGAATTGATGAGAAAAAAAAATATTTAGTGTAATATTTTTAATGAAATTGCATGCAATAATCAAGCAAACAAAATGCATAAAATGCATAAAATGATGATAATAAAAGTAAAAATGCGACAAAATAATTATAAATCGGAATTAACCAAATTAATTTTGAATTGCAAAGAATAATAATATTTTGCATAATACTTTTTAATGAAATTGCATGCAATAATCAAGCAAATAAAATGCATAAAATGATGATAATAAAAACAAGTAAAAAAATGCGACAAAATAATTATAAATCGAAATTAACAAACTTAATTTTGAATTGTAAAGAATAATAATAATAATTTGCCGAATATTTTTTTAATCAAAATGTATGCAATAACCAAGCAAATATAATGCATAAAATGATGATAATAAATAATAAAAAAAT
This sequence comes from Vaccinium myrtillus, assembly GCA_016920895.1. Lineage (NCBI taxonomy): Eukaryota > Viridiplantae > Streptophyta > Magnoliopsida > Ericales > Ericaceae > Vaccinium > Vaccinium myrtillus. The sequence continues at coordinate 24,480 of JADGMU010000247.1, read as the reverse complement.
GCGAGAAAAATAATTATAAATCGAAATTAACAAAATTAATTTTGAATTGAAAAATTAATTTTTGCAAAATTTTTAATTTTGAATTGCAAAAAATGCATAATTATATTTTGTATAATATTTTTATTTTTTAATGAAATTGTATGCAATAATCAAATTGCAAAATCAAAAATAAAATGCATAAAATGATGATAATAAACAGTAAAAATGCAACAAAATAATTATAAATCGAAATTAAAAAAATAATTTTGAATTGTAAAGAATAATAATATTTTGCCAAATATTTTTTAATGAAATTGTATGCAATAATCAAGCAAATATAATGCATAGAATGATGATAATAAAAAGTAAAAAGGCGACAAAATAACTATAAATCGAAATTAACAAAATTATATTTGAATTGCGAAAAATAATAATATTTTGCATAATATTTTTTAATGAAATTGTATGCAATAATCAAGCAAATAAAATGCATAAAATGATGATACCAAAAAGTAAAAATGTACAAAATAATTATAAATCTAAATTAACAAAATTAATTTTGAATTGCAAAAAATAATTATATTTTTCATAATATTTTTTAATGAAATTGTATGCAATAATCAACCAAATAAAATGCATAAAATGATTATAATAAACAGTAAAAATGCGACAAAATAATTATAAATCGAAATTAAAAAAATAAATTTTGAATTGTATAGAATAATAATATTTTGCCGAATATTTTTTAATGAAATTGTATGCAATAATCAAGCAAATATAATGCATAGAATGATGATAATAAAAAGTAAAAATGCGACAAAATAATCATAAATCGAAATTAACAAAATTAATTTTGAATTGCGAAAAATAATAATATTTTGCATAATATTTTTTAATGAAATTGTATGCAATAATCAAGCAAATAAAATGCATAAAATGATGATAATAAAAGGTAAAAATGCGACAAAATAATTATAAATCGAAATTAAAAAAATTAATTTTGAATTGATGAGAAAAATAATATTTAGCGTAATATTTTTTAATGAAATTGCATGCAATAATCAAGCAAACAAAATGCATAAAATGATGATAATAAACAGTAAAAATGCGACAAAATAATTATAAATCGGAATTAACCAAATTAATTTTGAATTGCAAAGAATAATAATATTTTGCATAATATTTTTTAATGAATTTGTATGCAATAATAAAGCAAATAAAATGCATAAAAAGATGAAAATAAATAGTTAAAATGATAAAAAATAATTATAAATCGAAATTAACAAAATAAATTTTGAATTGCAAAAAATAATTATATTTTGCATAATATTTTTTATGTAAATTGTATGCAATAATCAAGAAAATAAAATGCATAAAATGATGATAATAAACAGTAAAAATGCGACAAAATAATTATAAATCGAAATTAAGAAAATTAATTTTGAATTGTAAAGAATAATAATAATATTTTGCCGAATATTTTTTAATGAAAATGTAAGCAATAATCAAGCAAATATAATGCATTAAATGATGATAATAAATAATAAAACTGAGAAAAAATAATAATAAATCGAAATTAACAAAATTAATTTTGAATTGCAAAAAATAATTATATTTTGCATAATATTTTTTAATGAAATTGTATGCAATAATCAAGCAAATTAAATGTATAAAATGATGATAATAAAAAGTAAAAATGCGACAAAATAATTATAAATCGAAATTAAGAAAATTAATTTTGAATTGTAAAGAATAATAATAATATTTTGCCGAATATTTTTTAATGAAAATGTAAGCAATAATCAAGCAAATATAATGCATAAAATGATGATAATAAATAATAAAACTGAGAAAAAATAATAATAAATCGAAATTAACAAAATTAATTTTCAATTGCAAAAAATAATAATATTTTGCATAATATTTTTTAATGAAATTGTATGCAATAATCAAGCAAATAAAATGCATAAAATGATGATAATAAAAAGTAAAAATGCGACAAAATAATTATAAATCGAAATTAACAAAATTAATTTTGAGTTGATGATAATAATAATAATATTTTGCCGAATATTTTTTAATGAAATTGTATGCAATAATAAAGAAAATAAAATGCATAAAATGATGATAATAAACAGTAAAAATGCGACAAAATAATTATAAATCGAAATTAACAAAATAAATTTTGAATTGCAAAAAATAATTATATTTTGCATTATATTTTTTAATGAAATTGTATGCAATAATCAAGCAAATAAAATGCTTAAAATGATGATAATAAACAGTAAAAATGCCACAAAATAATTATAAATCGAAATTAATAAAATTAATTTTGTATTGCAAAGAATAATAATATTTTGTAGAATATTTTCCACGAAATTGTATGCAATAATCAAGCTAATAAAATGCATAAAATGATTATAATAAAATGTAAAAATGCGATAAAATAATTATAAATCGAAATTAACAAAATTAATTTTGAATTGATGAGAATAATAATATTTAGCATAATATTTTTTAATGAAATTGCATGCAATAATCAAGCAAATAAAATGCATAAAATGATGATAATAAACAGTAAAAATGCGACAAAATAATTATAAATCGGAATTAACCAAATTAATTTTGAATTGCAAAGAATAATAATATTTTGCATAATATTTTTTAAAGAAATTGTATGCAAAAATAAAGCAAATAAAATGCATAAAAAGATGATAATAAATAGTAAAGATGAGAAAAAATAATTATAAATCGAAATTACCAAAATAAATTTTGAATTGCAAAAAATAATTATATTTTGCATAATATTTTTTAATGAAATTGTATGCAATAATCAAGCAAATAAAATGCATAAAATGATGATAATTAACAGTAAAAATGCGACAAAATAATTATAAATCGAAATTAACAAAATTAATTTCGATTTGCAAAAACTAATAATATTTTGCATAATATTTTTTACTGAAATTGTATGCAATAATCAAGAAAATAAAATGCATAAAATGATGATAATAAACAGTAAAAATGCGACAAAATAATTATAAATCGAAATTAAGAAAATATATTTTGAATTGTAAAGAATAATAATAATATTTTGCCGAATATTTTTTAATGAAAATGTAAGCAATAATCAAGCAAATATAATGCATAAAATGATGATAATAAATAATAAAACTGAGAAAAAATAATAAAAAATCGAAATTAACAAAATTAATTTAGAATTGCAAAAAATAATTATATTTTGCATAATATTTTTTAATGAAATTATATGCAATAATCAAGCAAATAAAATGCATAAAATGACCATAATAAAAAGTAAAAATGCGACAAAATAATTATAAATCGAAATTAACAAAATTAATTTTGAGTTGATGAGAATAATAATAATATTTTGCCGAATATTTTTTAATGAAATTGTATGCAATAATAAAGAAAATAAAATGCATAAAATGATGATAATAAACAGTAAAAATGCGACAAAATAATTATAAATCGAAATTAACAAAATTATATTTCAATTGCGAAAAATAATAATATGTTGCATAATATTTTTTAATGAAATTGTATGCAATAATCAAGCAAATAAAATGCATAAAATGATGATAATAAACAGTAAAAATGCGACAAAATAATTATAAATCGAAATTAACAAAATTAATTTTGAATTGCAAAAAATAATTATATTTTGCATAATATTTTTTAATGAAAATGTATGCAATAATCAAGCAAATATAATGCATAAAATGATGATAATAAATAATAAAACTGAGAAAAAATAATTATAAATCGAAATTAACAAAATTAATTTTGAATTGCAAAAAATAATTATATTTTGTATAATATTTTTTAATGAAATTGTATGCAATAATCAAGCAAATAAAATGCATAAAATGATGATAATAAACAGTAAAAATGCGACAAAATAATTATAAATCGAAATTAAAAAAATAATTTTGAATTGTAAAGAATAATAATATTTTGCCAAATATTTTTTAATGAAATTGTATGCAATAATCAAGCAAATATATTGCATAAAATGATGATAATAAAAAGTAAAAAGGCGACAAAATAACTATAAATCGAAATTAACAAAATTATATTTGATTTGCGAAAAATAATAATATTTTGCGTAATATTTTTTAATGAAATTGTATGCAATAATCAAGCAAATAAAACGCATAAAATGATGATACCAAAAAGTAAAAATGGGACAAAATAATTATAAATCGAAATTAACAAAATTAATTTTTAATTGCAAAAAATAATTATATTTTGCATAATATTTTTTAATGAAATTGTATGCAATAATCAAGCAAATAAAATGCATAAAATGATTATAATAAACAGTAAAAATGCGACAAAATAATTATAAATCGAAATTAAAAAAATAAATTTTGAATTGTAAAGAATAATAATATTTTGCCGAATATTTTTTAATGAAATTGTATGCAATAATCAAGCAAATATAATGCATAGAATGATGATAATAAAAAGTAAAAATGCGACAAAATAATCATAAATCAAAATTAACAAAATTAATTTTGAATTGCGAAAAATAATAATATTTTGCATAATATTTTTTAATGAAATTGTATGCAATAATCAAGCAAATGAAATGCATAAAATGATGATAATAAAAGGTAAAAATGCGACAAAATAATTATAAATCGAAATTAAAAAAATTAATTTTGAATTGATGAGAAAAATAATATTTAGCGTAATATTTTTTAATGAAATTGCATGCAATAATCAAGCAAACAAAATGCATAAAATGATGATAATAAACAGTAAAAATGCGACAAAATAATTATAAATCGGAATTAACCAAATTAATTTTGAATTGCAAAGAATAATAATATTTTGCATAATATTTTTTAATGAAATTGTATGCAATAATAAAGCAAATAAAATGCATAAAAAGATGATAATAAATAGTTAAAATGATAAAAAATAATTATAAATCGAAATTAACAAAATAAATTTTGAATTGCAAAAAATAATTATATTTTGCATAATATTTTTTATGTTAATTGTATGCAATAATCAAGAAAATAAAAAGCATAAAATGATGATAATAAAATCAAATTAAAAAAATTTGTAAAAATGCGACAAAATAATTATAAATCGAAATTAAGAAAATTAATTTTGAATTGTAAAGAATAATAATAATATTTTGCCGAATATTTTTTAATGAAAATGTAAGCAATAATCAAGCAAATATAATGCATAAAATGATGATAATAAATAATAAAACTGAGAAAAAATAATAATAAATCGAAATTAACAAAATTAATTTTGAATTGCAAAAAATAATTATATTTTGCATAATATTTTTTAATGAAATTGTATGCAATAATCAAGCAAATTAAATGCATAAAATGATGATAATAAAAAGTAAAAATGCGACAAAATAATTATAAATCGAAATTAAGAAAATTAATTTTGAATTGTAAAGAATAAAAATAATATTTTGCCGAATATTTTTTAATGAAAATGTAAGCAATAATCAAGCAAATATAATGCATAAAATGATGATAATAAATAATAAAACTGAGAAAAAATAATAATAAATCGAAATTAACAAAATTAATTTTCTATTGCAAAAAATAATAATATTTTGCATAATATTTTTTAATGAAATTGTATGCAATAATCAAGCAAATAAAATGCATAAAATGATGATAATAAAAAGTAAAAATGCGACAAAATAATTATAAATCGAAATTAACAAAATTAATTTTGAGTTGATGATAATAATAATAATATTTTGCCGAATATTTTTTAATGAAATTGTATGCAATAATAAAGAAAATAAAATGCATAAAATGATGATAATAAACAGTAAAAATGCGACAAAATAATTATAAATCGAAATTAACAAAATAAATTTTGAATTGCAAAAAATAATTATATTTTGCATTATATTTTTTAATGAAATTGTATGCAATAATCAAGCAAATAAAATGCTTAAAATGATGATAATAAACAAAAAAAAAATGCCACAAAATAATTATAAATCGAAATTAATAAAATTAATTTTGTATTGCAAAAAATAATAATATTTTGTAGAATATTTTCCAAAATTGTATGCAATAATCAAGCTAATAAAATGCATAAAATGATTATAATAAAATGTAAAAATGTGATAAAATAATTATAAATCGAAATTAACAAAATTAATTTTGAATTGATGAGAATAATAATATTTAGCATAATATTTTTAATGAAATTGCATGCAATAATCAAGCAAATAAAATGCATAAAATGATGATAATAAATAAAGTAAAAATGCGACAAAATAATTATAAATCGGAATTAACCAAATTAATTTTGAATTGCAAAGAATAATAATATTTTGCATAATATTTTTAAAGAAATTGTATGCAATAATAAGCAAATAAAATGCATAAAAAGATGATAATAAATAGTAAAGATGAGAAAAATAATTATAAATCGAAATTACCAAAATAAATTTTGAATTGAAAAAATAATTATATTTTGCATAATATTTTTTAATGAAATTGTATGCAATAATCAAGCAAATAAAATGCATAAAATGATGATAATTAACAGTAAAAATGCGACAAAATAATTATAAATCGAAATTAACAAAATTAATTTTGATTTGCAAAAATAATAATAATATTTTGCATAATATTTTTACAAAAATTGTATGCAATAATCAAGAAAATAAAATGCATAAAATGATGATAATAAAAAAGATGATAAAAAAAATGCGACAAAATAATTATAAATCGAAATTAAGAAAATATATTTTGAATTGTAAAGAATAATAATAATATTTTGCCGAATATTTTTTAATGAAAATGTAAGCAATAATCAAGCAAATATAATGCATAAAATGATGATAATAAACAGTAAAAATGCGACAAAATAATTATAAATCGAAATTAACAAAATTATATTTGAATTGCGAAAAATAATAATATTTTGCATAATATTTTATAATGAAATTGTATGCAATAATCAAGCAAATAAAATGCATAAAATGATGATAATAAACAGTAAAAATGCGACAAAATAATTATAAATCGAAATTAACAAAATTAATTTTGAATTGCAAAAAATAATTTTATTTTGCATAATATTTTTTAATGAAAATGTATGCAATAATCAAGCAAATATAATGCATAAAATGATGATAATAAATAATAAAACTGAGAAAAAATAATTATAAATCGAAATTAACAAAATTAATTTTGAATTGCAAAAAATAATTATATTTTGTATAATATTTTTAATGAAATTGTATGCAATAATCAAGCAAATAAAATGCAAAAAAATGAAAATGCATAAAAAATTGATAATTAAAAATATTTTTAATGAAAAAAAAAAATGCGACAAAATAATTATAAAATCGAAATTAAAAAAATTTTGAATTGTAAAGAATAATAATATTTTGCCAAATATTTTTTAATGAAATTGTATGCAATAATCAAGCAAATATAATGCATAAAATGATGATAATAAAAAAAAAAAAAAGCGAAAAAAATTATAAATCGAAATTAACAAAATTATATTTGAATTAATAAAAATAATAATATTTTGCATAATATTTTTAATGAAATTGTATGCAATAATCAAGCAAATAAAATGCATAAAATGATGATACCAAAAAGTAAAAATGGGACAAAATAATTATAAATCGAAATTAACAAAATTAATTTTGAAATGCAAAAAATAATTATATTTTGCTTAATATTTTTTAATGAAATTGTATGCAATAATCAAGCAAATAAAATGCATAAAATGATTATAATAAACCGTAAAAATGCGACAAAATAATTATAAATCGAAATTAAAAAAATAAATTTTGAATTGTAAAGAATAATAATATTTTGCCGAATATTTTTTAATGAAATTGTATGCAATAATCAAAAATATAATGCATAAAATGATGATAATAAAAAATAAAAAAATGCGACAAAATAATTATAAATCGAAATTAACAAAATTATATTTGAATTGCGAAAAATAATAATATTTTGCATAATATTTTTTAATGAAATTGTATGCAATAATCAAGCAAATAAAATGCATAAAATGATGATACCAAAAAGTAAAAATGTACAAAATAATTATAAATCGAAATTAACAAAATTAATTTTGAATTGCAAAAAATAATTATATTTTGCATAATATTTTTTAATAATGAAATTGTATGCAATAATCAAGCAAATAAAATGCATAAAATGATGATAATAAAAAAGGTAAAAATGCGACAAAATAATTATAAATCGAAATTAAAAAAATTAATTTTGAATTGATGAGAAAAAATAATATTTTGCGTAATATTTTTAATGAAATTGCATGCAATAATCAAGCAAACAAAATGCATAAAATGATGATAATAAACAGTAAAAAAATGCGAAAAATAATTATAAATCGAAATTAACCAAATTAATTTTGAATTGCAAAGAATAATAATATTTTGCATAATATTTTTAATGAAATTGTATGCAATAATAAAGCAAATAAAATGCATTTAAAGATGATAAAAAAAATAGTAAAAATGATAAAAAAATAATTATAAATCGAAATTAACAAAATAAATTTTGAATTGCAAAAATAATTATATTTTGCATAATATTTTTAATGAAATTGTATGCAATAATGAAGCAAATAAAATGCATAAAATGATGATAATAAACAAATAAAAAATGCGACAAATAATTATAAATCGAAATTAAAAAAATTAATTTTTGAATTGTAAAAAATAATAATATTTTGCCGAATATTTTTTAATGAAATTGTATGCACTAATCAAGCAAATATAATGCATAGAATGATGATAATAAAAAGTAAAAATGCGACAAAATAATCATAAATCGAAATTAACAAAATTAATTTTGAAATGCGAAAAATAATAGTATTTTGCATAATATTTTTTAATGAAATTGCATGCAATAATCAAGCAAATAAAACGCATAAAATGATGATAATAAACAGTAAAAATGCAACAAAATATTTATAAATCGGAATTAACCAAATTAATTTTGAATTGCAAAGAATAATAATATTTTGCACAATATTTTTTAATGAAATTGTATGCAATAATGAAGAAAATAAAATGCATAAAATGATGATAATAACCAGTAAAAATGCGACAAAATAATTACAAATCGGAATTTACCAAATTAATTTTGAATTGCAAAGAATAATAATATTTTGCATAATATTTTTTAATGAAATTGTATGCAATAATAGAGCAAATAAAATGCATAAAAAGACGATAGTAAATATTAAAAATGAGAAAAAATAATTATAAATCGAAATTAACAAAATAAATTTTGAATTGCAAAAAATAATTATATTTTGCACAATATTTTTCAATGGAATTGTATGCAATAATCAAGCAAATAAAATGCAATAATCAAGCAAATAAAATGCTTAAAATGATGATAATAAACAGTAAAAATGCGACAAAATAATTATAAATCGAAATTAACAAACTTAATTTTGAATTGTAAAGAATAATAATAATATTTTGCAGAATATTTTTTTAATCAAAATGTATGCAATAACCAAGCAAATATAATGCATAAAATGATGATAATAAATAATAAAACTGAGAAAAAATAATTATAAATCGAAATTAACAAAATTAATTTTGAATTGCAAAAAATAATTATATTTTGCATAATATTTTTTAATGAAAATGTATGCAATAATCAAGCAAATATAATGCATAAAATGATGATAATAAATAATAAAACTGAGAAAAAATAATTATAAATCGAAATTAACAAAATTAATTTTGAATTGCAAAAAATAATTATATTTTGCATAATATTTTTTAATGAAATTGTATGCAATAATCAAGCAAATAAAATGCATAAAATGATGATAATAAACTTTAAAAAGGCGACAAAATAATTATAAATCAAAATTAACAAAATTAATTTTGAATTTCAAGGAATAATAATATTTTGCATAATATTTTCTAATGAAATTGTATGCAATAATAAAGCAAATAAAATGCATAAAATGATGATATTAAACAGTTAAAATGCGACAAAATAATTATGAATCAAAATTAACAAAATTAATTTTTGAATTGTAAAGAATAATAATAATATTTTGCCGAATATTTTTTAATGAAATTGTATACAATTATCAAGCAAATATAATGCATAAAATAATGATAATAAAAAGTAAAAGTGCGACAAAATAATTATAAATCGAAATTAACAAAATTAATTTTGAATTTTAAGGAATAATAATATTTTGCATAATATTTTCTAATGAAATTGTATGCAATAATAAAGCAAATAAAATGCATAAAATGATGATATTAAACAGTTAAAATGCGACAAAATAATTATGAATCAAAATTAACAAAATTAATTTTTGAATTGTAAAGAATAATAATAATATTTTGCCGAATATTTTTTAATGAAAATGTATACAATTATCAAGAAAATATAATGCATAAAATGATGATAATAAATAATAAAACTGAGAAAAAATAATTATATTTTGCATAATATTTTTTAGTGAAATTGTATGCAATAATCAAGCAAATAAAATGCATAAAAAGATGATAATAAAAAATAAAAAGGCGACAAAATAATTATAAATCGAAATTAACAAAATTAATTTTGAATTGCAAAAAATAATTATATTTTGCATAATATTTTTTAATGAAATTGTATGCAATAATCAAGCAAATAAAATGCATAAAATGATGATAATAAACTGTAAAAAGGCGACAAAATAATTATAAATCGAAATTAACAAAATTAATTTTGAATTTCAAGGAATAATAATATTTTGCATAATATTTTTTAATGAAATTGTATGCAATAATAAAGCAAATAAAATGCATAAAATGATGATATTAAACAGTTAAAATGCGACAAAATAATTATGAATCAAAATTAACAAAATTAATTTTTGAATTGTAAAGAATAATAATATTTTGCCGAATATTTTTTAATGAAAATGTATACAATTATCAAGCAAATATAATGCATAAAATAATGACAATAAAAAGTAAAAATGCGACAAAATAATTATAAATCGAAATTAACAAAATTAATTTTGAATTTTAAGGAATAATAATATTTTGCATAATATTTTCTAATGAAATTGTATGCAATAATAAAGCAAACAAAATGCATAAAATGATGATATTAAACAGTTAAAAATAATTATAAATCAAAATTAAAAAATAATTTGAATCAAAATTAACAAAATTAATTTTTGAATTGTAAAGAATAATAATAATATTTTGCCGAATATTTTTTAATGAAAATGTATACAATTATCAAGAAAATATAATGCATAAAATGATGATAATAAATATTAAAACCGAGAAAAATAATTAAATAAAATGCATAAAATTTTTAACAAAAAATGCGAAAAATAATTATAAATGAAATTAACAAAATTAATTTTGATTTGCAAAAATAATTATATTTTGCATAATATTTTTAATGAAATTGTATGCAATAATTAAGCAAATAAAATGCATAAAATGATTATAATAAACAGTAAAAATGCGACAAAATAATTATAAATCGAAAGTAACGAAATTAATTTTGAATTGCAAAAAATAATTATATTTTGCATAATATTTTTTAAAATGAAATTGTAAAATGCAAAATGATAATCAAAAAAATAAAATGCAAAATAAAAAATGATGATAATAAAATTGTAAAAATAATATTTAGCAAAATAATTATAAATAATCAAAAAAAAATTAACAAAATTAATTTTGAATTGATGAGAATAATAATATTTAGCGTAATATTTTTTAATGAAATTGTATGCAATAAATTGCAAATAAAATGCATAAAATGATGATAATAAACAATAAAAATGCGACAAAATAATTATAAATCGGAATTAACCAAATTAATTTTGAATTGAAAAAATAATTTTGAATTGCAAAAAATAATAAATATTTTGCAAAATATTTTTTTAATGAAATTGTATGCAATAATCAAGCAAATAAAATGCATAAAATGATGATAATAAACAATAAAAATGCGACAAAATAATTATAAATCAAAATTAACAAAACAAATTTTGAATTGTAAAAAATAATAATATTTTGCCGAATATTTTTTAATGAAATTGTATGCCATAATCAAGCAAATATAATGCATAGAAAGATGATAATAAAAAGTAAAAATGCGACAAAATAATCATAAATCGAAATTAACAAAATTAATTTTGAATTGCAAAAAATAATTATATTTTGCGTAATATTTTTTAATGAAATTGTATGCAATAATCAAGCAAATAAAATGCATAAAATGATGATAATAAAAGGTAAAAATGCGACAAAATAATTATAAATCGAAATTAACAAAATTAATTTTGAATTGATGAGAAAAATAATATTTAACGTAATATTTTTTAATGAAATTGCATGCAATAATCAAGCAAACAAAATGCATAAAATGATGATAATAAACAGTAAAAATGCGACAAAATAATTATAAATCGGAATTAACCAAATTAATTTTGAATTGCAAAGAATAATAATATTTTGCATAATATTTTTTAATGAAATTGTATGCAATAATAAAGCAAATAAAATGCATAAAAAGATGATAATAAATAGTAAAAATGATAAAAAATAATTATAAATCGAAATTAACAAAATTAATTTTGAATTGCGAAAAATAATAATATTTTGCATAATATTTTTTAATGATATTGTATGCAATAATCAAGCAAATAAAATGCATAAAATGATGATAACAAACAGTAAAAATGCGACAAAATAATTATAAATGGAAATTAACAAAATTAATTTCGATTTGCAAAAAATAATAATATTTTGCATAATATTTTTTACTGAAATTGTATGCAATAATCAAGCAAATAAAATGTATAAAATGATGATAATAAACAGTAAAAATGCGACAAAATAATTATAAATCGGAATTAACCAAATTAATTTTGAATGTCAAAGAATAATAATATTTTGCCTAATATTTTTTAATGAAATTGTATGCAATAATAAAGAAAATAAAATGCATAAAATGATGATAATAAACAGTAAAAATGCGACAAAATAATTATAAATCGGAATTAACAAAATTAATTTTGAATTGATGAGAATAATAATATTTAGCGTAATATTTTTTAATGAAATTGCAAGCAATAATCAAGCAAATAAAATGCATAAAATGATGATAATAAATAGTAAAAATGATAAAAAATAATTATAAATCGAAATTAACAAAATTAATTTTGAATTGCGAAAAATAATAATATTTTGCATAATATTTTTTAATGAAATTGCATGCAATAATCAAGCAAATAAAACGCATAAAATGATGATAATAAACAGTAAAAATGCAACAAAATATTTATAAATCGGAATTAACCAAATTAATTTTGAATTGCAAAGAATAATAATATTTTGCACAATATTTTTTAATGAAATTGTATGCAATAATAAAGAAAATAAAATGCATAAAATGATGATAATAAACAGTAAAAATGCGACAAAATAATTATAAATCTAAATTAACAAAAATAAATTTTGAATTGCAAAAAATAATTATATTTTGCATAATATTTTTTAATGAAATTGTATGCAATAATCAAGCAAATAAAATGCTTAAAATGATGATAATAAACAGTAAAAATGCGACAAAATAATTATAAATCGAAATTAACAAACTTAATTTTGAATTGTAAAGAATAATAATAATATTTTGCCGAATATTTTTTAATGTAAATGTATGCAATAATCAAGCAAATATAATGCATAAAATGATGATAATAAATAATAAAACTGAGAAAAAATAATTATAAATCGAAATTATCAAAATTAATTTTGAATTGATGAGAATAATCATATTTAGCGTAATATTTTTTAATGAAATTGCAAGCAATAATCAAGCAAATAAAATGCATAAAATGATGATAATAAACAGAAAAAATGCCACAAAATAATTATAAATCGAAATTAAAAAAATAAATTTTGAATTGTAAAAAATAATAATATTTTGCCGAATATTTTTTAATGAAATTGTATGCAATAATCAAGCAAATATAATGCATAGAATGATGATAATAAAAAGTAAAAATGCGACAAAATAATCATAAATCGAAATTAACAAAATTAATTTTGAATTGCGAAAAATAATAATATTTTGCAAAATATTTTTTAATGATATTGTACGCAATAATAAAGCAAATAAAATGCATAAAAAGATGATAATAAATAGTAAAAATGATAAAAAATAATTATAAATCGAAATTAACAAAATTAATTTTGAATTGCGAAAAATAATAATATTTTGCATAATATTTTTTAATGATATTATATGCAATAATCAAGCAAATAAAATGCATAAAATGATGATAACAAACAGTAAAAATGCGACAAAATAATTATAAATGGAAATTTACAAAATTAATTTCGATTTGCAAAAAATAATAATATTTTGCATAATATTTTTTACTGAAATTGTATGCAATAATCAAGCAAATAAAATGTATAAAATGATGATAATAAATAAAAAATGAAAAAAATAAAAAACAAAATGCGACAAAAATAATTATAAATCGAATTAACCAAATTAATTTTGAATGTCAAAGAATAATAATATTTTGCCTAATATTTTTTAATGAAATTGTATGCAATAATAAAGAAAATAAAATGCATAAAATGATGATAATAAAAAAGTAAAAATGCGACAAAACAATTATAAATCGAAATTAAAAAAATAAATTTTGAATTGTAAAGAATAATAATATTTTGCCGAATATATTTTAATGAAATTGTATGCAATAATCAAGCAAATATAATGCATAGAATGATGATAATAAAAAATAAAAATGCGACAAAATAATTATAAATCGAAATTAACAAAATTAATTTTGAATTGCAAAAAAAATAATAATATTTTGCATAATATTTTTAATTGAATTGCAATAATCAAAAGCAAATAAAATGCATAAAATGATGATAATAAAAGGTAAAAATGCGACAAAATAATTATAAATCGAAATTAACAAAATAAATTTTGAATTGTAAAGAAATTTTGAATTGATGAGAAAAATAATATTTAGCGTAATATTTTTTAATGAAATTGCATGCAATAATCAAGCAAACAAAATGCATAAAATGATGATAATAAACAGTAAAAATGCGACAAAATAATTATAAATCGGAATTAACCAAATTAATTTTGAATTGCAAAGAATAATAATATTTTGCATAATATTTTTTAATGAAATTGTATGCAATACTAAAGCAAATAAAATGCATAAAAAGATGATAATAAATAGTAAAAATGATAAAAAATAATTATAAATCGAAATTAACAAAATAAATTTTAAATTGCAAAAAATAATTATATTTTGCATAATATTTTTTAATGAAATTGTATGCAATAATCAAGCAAATAAAATGCATAAAATGATGACAATAAACAGTAAAAATGCGACAAAATAATTATAAATCGAAATTAAAAAAATAAATTTTGAATTGTAAAAAATAATAATATTTTGCCGAATATTTTTTAATGAAATTGTATGCAATAATCAAGCAAATATAATGCATAGAATGATGATAATAAATAATAAAACTGAGAAAAAATAATTATAAATCGAAATTAACAAAATTAATTTTGAATTGATGAGAATAATAATATTTAGCGTAATATTTTTTAATGAAATTGCAAGCAATAATCAAGCAAATAAAAACCATAAAATGATGATAATAAATAGTAAAAATGATAAAAAATAATTATAAATCGAAATTAACAAAATTAATTTTGAGTTGCGAAAAATAATAATATTTTGCATAATATTTTTTAATGAAATTGTATGCAATAATCAAGCAAATAAAATGCATAAAATGATGATAATAAAAGGTAAAAATGCGACAAAATAATTATAAATCGAAATTAACAAAATTAATTTTGAATTGATGAGAAAAATAATATTTAGCGTAATATTTTTTAATGAAATTGCATGCAATAATCAAGCAAACAAAATGCATAAAATGATGATAATAAACAGTAAAAATGCGACAAAATAATTATAAATCGGAATTAACCAAATTAATTTTGAATTGCAAAGAATAATAATATTTTGCACAATATTTTTTAATGAAATTGTATGCAATAATAAAGAAAATAAAATGCATAAAATGATGATAATAAATAAAAAAAAAAAATGCGACAAAAATAATTATAAATCGAAATTAAAAAAATAAATTTTGAATTGTAAAGAATAATAATATTTTGCGAATATTTTTAATGAAATTGTATGCAATAATCAAGCAAATATAATGCAAAGAATGATGATAATAAAAAGTAAAAATGCGACAAAATAATTATAAATCGAAATTAACAAAATTAATTTTGAATTGCAAAAATAATAATATTTTGCATAATATTTTTTAATGAAATTGTATGCAATAATCAAGCAAATAAAATGCATAAAATGATGATAATAAAAGGTAAAAATGCGACAAAATAATTATAAATCGAAATTAACAAAATTAATTTTGAATTGATGAGAAAAATAATATTTAGCGTAATATTTTTTAATGAAATTGCATGCAATAATCAAGCAAACAAAATGCATAAAATGATGATAATAAACAGTAAAAATGCGACAAAATAATTATAAATCGGAATTAACCAAATTAATTTTGAATTGCAAAGAATAATAATATTTTGCATAATATTTTTTAATGAAATTGTATGCAATAATAAAGCAAATAAAATGCATAAAAAGATGATAGTAAATAGTAAAGATGAGAAAAAATAATTGTAAATCGAAATTAACAAAATAAATTTTGAATTGCAAAAAATAATTATATTTTGCAGAATATTTTTTAATGAAATTGTATGCAATAATCAAGCAAATAAAATGCATAAAATGATGATAATTAACAGTAAAAATGCGACAAAATAATTATAAATCGAAATTAACAAAATTAATTTCGATTTGCAAAAAATAATAATATTTTGCATAATATTTTTTAATGAAATTGTATGCAATAATCAAGCAAATAAAATGCTAAAAATGATGATAATAAACAGTAAAAATGAGACAAAATAATTATAAATCGAAATTAACAAAATTAATTTTGAATTGTAAAGAATAATAATAATATTTTGCCGAATATTTTTTAATTAAAATGTATGCAATAATCAAGGAAATATAATGCATAAAATGATATAAATAATAAAACTGAGAAAAAATAATTACAAATTGAAATTATTAAAATTTATTTTGAATTGCAAAAAAATAATTATATTTTTTGCATAATATTTTTTAATGAAATTGTATGCAATAATCAAGCAAATAAAATGCATAAAATGATAATAATAAAAAATAAAAAAAATGCGACAAAATAATTATAAATCGAAATAAAAAAATAAATTTTGAATTGTAAAAAAATGAATAATAATATTTTGCAAAGAATAATTTTTTTGCAATGAAATTGTATGCAATAATCAAGCAAATATAATGCATAAAATGATGATAATAAAAAATAAAAATGCGACAAAATAATTATAAATCGAAATTAAAAATTAATTTTGAATTGCGAAAAATAATAATATTTTGCATAATATTTTTTAATGAAATTGTATGCAATAATCAAGCAAATAAAATGCATAAAATGATGATAATAAAAGGTAAAAATGCGACAAAATAATTATAAATCGAAATTAACAAAATTAATTTTGAATTGATGAGAATAATAATATTTAGCATAATATTTTTTAATGAAATTGCATGCAATAATCAAGCAAACAAAATGCATAAAATGATGATAATAAAATATTTTGCAAAAAATGCGAAAAATAATTATAAATCGGAATTAACCAAATTAATTTTCAATTGCAAAGAATAATAATATTTTGCATAATATTTTTTAATGAAATTGTATGCAATAATAAAGCAAATAAAATGCATAAAAAGATGATAATAAATAGTAAAAATGATAAAAAATAATTATAAATCGAAATTAACAAAATAAATTTTGAATTGCAAAAAATAATTATATTTTGCATAATATTTTTTAATGAAATTGTATGCAATAATCAAGAAAATAAAATGCATAAAATGATGATAATAAACAGTAAAAATGCGACAAAATAATTATAAATCGAAAATAAGAAAATTAATTTTGAATTGTAAAGAATAATAATAATATTTTGCCGAATATTTCTTAATGAAAATGTAAGCAATAATCAAGCAAATATAATGCATAAAATGATGATAATAAATAATGAAACTGAGAAAAAATAATAATAAATCGAAATTAACAAAATTAATTTTGAATTGCAAAAAATAATTATATTTTGCATAATATTTTTTAATGAAATTGTATGCAATAATCAAGCAAATAAAATGCATAAAATGATGATAATAAAAAGTAAAAATGCGACAAAATAATTATAAATCGAAATTAAGAGAATTAATTTTGAATTGTAAAGAATAATAATAATATTTTGCCGAATATTTTTTAATGAAAATGTAAGCAATAATCAAGCAAATATAATGCATAAAATGATGATAATAAATAATAAAACTGAGAAAAAATAATAATAAATCGAAATTAACAAAATTAATTTTGAATTGCAAAAATAATTATATTTTGCATAATATTGTTTAATGAAATTGTAGGCAATAATCAAGCAAATAAAATGCATAAAATGATGATAATAAAAAGTAAAAATGCGACAAAATAATTATAAATCGAAATTAACAAAATTAATTTTGAGTTGATGAGAATAATAATAATATTTTGCCAAATATTTTTTAATGAAATTGTATGCAATAATAAAGAAAATAAAATGCATAAAATGATGATAATAAAAAGAAAAAATGCGACAAAATAATTATAAATCGAAATTAACAAAATAAATTTTGAATTGCAAAAAATAATTATATTTTGCATTATATTTTTTAATGAAATTGTATGCAATAATCAAGCAAATATAATGCATAGAATGATGATAATAAAAAGTAAAAATGCGACAAAATAATTATAAATCGAAATTAACAAAATTAATTTTGAATTGCGAAAAATAATAATATTTTGCATAATATTTTTTAATGAAATTGTATGCAATAATCAAGCAAATAAAATGCATAAAATGATGATAATAAAAGGTAAAAATGCGACAAAATAATTATAAATCGAAATTAACAAAATTAATTTTGAATTGATGAGAAAAATAATATTTAGCGTAATATTTTTTAATGAAATTGCATGCAATAATCAAGCAAACAAAATGCATAAAATGATGATAATAAACAGTAAAAATGCGACAAAATAATTATAAATCGGAATTAACCAAATTAATTTTGAATTGCAAAGAATAATAATATTTTGCATAATATTTTTTAATGAAATTGTATGCAATAATAAAGCAAATAAAATGCATAAAAAGATGATAGTAAATAGTAAAGATGAGAAAAAATAATTGTAAATCGAAATTAACAAAATAAATTTTGAATTGCAAAAAATAATTATATTTTGCAGAATATTTTTTAATGAAATTGTATGCAATAATAAAGCAAATAAAATGCATAAAATGATGATAGTAAATAGTAAAAATGCGACAAAATAATTATAAATTGAAATTAACAAAATTAATTTCGATTTGCAAAAAATAATAATATTTTGCATAATATTTTTTAATGAAATTGTATGCAATAATCAAGCAAATAAAATGCTAAAAATGATGATAATAAACAGTAAAAATGCGACAAAATAATTATAAATCGAAATTAACAAAATTAATTTTGAATTGTAAAGAATAATAATAATATTTTGCCGAATATTTTTTAATTAAAATGTATGCAATAATCAAGGAAATATAATGCATAAAATGATATAAATAATAAAACTGAGAAAAAATAATTACAAATTGATATTAACAAAATTTATTTTGAATTGCAAAAAATAATTATATTTTGCATAATATTTTTTAATGAAATTGTATGCAATAATCAAGCAAATAAAATGCATAAAATGATAATAATAAACAGTAAAAATGCGACAAAATAATTATAAATCGAAATTAAAAAAATAAATTTTGAATTGTAAAGAATAATAATATTTTGCCGAATATTTTTTAATGAAATTGTATGCAATAATCAAGCAAATATAATGCGTAGAATGATGATAATAAAAAGTAAAAATGCGACAAAATAATTATAAATCGAAATTAAAAAAATTAATTTTGAATTGCGAAAAATAATAATATTTTTTAATGAAATTGTATGCAATAATCAAGCAAATAAAATGCATAAAATGATGATAATAAAAGGTAAAAATGCGACAAAATAATTATAAATCGAAATTAACAAAATTAATTTTGAATTGATGAGAATAATAATATTTAGCGTAATATTTTTTAATGAAATTGCATGCAATAATCAAGCAAACAAAATGCATAAAATGATGATAATAAACAGTAAAAATGCGACAAAATAATTATAAATCGGAACTAACCAAATTAATTTTCAATTGCAAAGAATAATAATATTTTGCATAATATTTTTTAATGAAATTGTATGCAATAATAAAGCAAATAAAATGCATAAAAAGATGATAATAAATAGTAAAAATGATAAAAAATAATTATAAATCGAAATTAACAAAATAAATTTTGAATTGCAAAAAATAATTATATTTTGCATAATATTTTTTAATGAAATTGTATGCAATAATCAAGAAAATAAAATGCATAAAATGATGATAATAAATAGTAAAAATGCGACAAAATAATTATAAATCGAAATTAAGAAAATTAATTTTGAATTGTAAAGAATAATAATAATATTTTGCCGAATATTTTTTAATGAAAATGTAAGCAATAATCAAGCAAATATAATGCATAAAATGATGATAATAAATAATAAAACTGAGAAAAAATAATAATAAATCGAAATTAACAAAATTAATTTTGAATTGCAAAAAATAATTATATTTTGCATAATATTTTTTAATGAAATTGTAGGCAATAATCAAGCAAATAAAATGCATAAAATGATGATAATAAAAAGTAAAAATGCGACAAAATAATTATAAATCGAAATTAACAAAATTAATTTTGAGTTGATGAGAATAATAATAATATTTTGCCGAATATTTTTTAATGAAATTGTATGCAATAATAAAGAAAATAAAATGCATAAAATGATGATAATAAACAGTAAAAATGCGACAAAATAATTATAAATCGAAATTAACAAAATAAATTTTGAATTGCAAAAAATAATTATATTTTGCATTATATTTTTTAATGAAATTGTATGCAATAATCAAGCAAATAAAATGCTTAAAATGATGATAATAAACAGTAAAAATGCCACAAAATAATTATAAATCGAAATTAAAAAAATTAATTTTGAATTGCAAAGAATAATAATATTTTGTAGAATATTTTCCACGAAATTGTATGCAATAATCAAGCTAATAAAATGCATAAAATGATTATAATAAAATGTAAAAATGCGACAAAATATTTATAAATCGAAATTAACAAAATTAATTTTGAATTGATGAGAATAATAATATTTAGCATAATATTTTTTAATGAAATTGTATGCAATAATCAAGAAAATAAAATGCATAAAATGATGATAATAAACAGTAAAAATGCCACAAAATAATTATAAATCGAAATTAAAAAAATAATTTTGAATTGTAAAGAATAATAATATTTTGCCAAATATTTTTTAATGAAATTGTATGCAATAATCAAGCAAATATAATGCATAGAATGATGATAATAAAAAGTAAAAATGCGACAAAATAATTATAAATCGAAATTAACAAAATTAATTTTGAATTGCGAAAAATAATAATATTTTGCATAATATTTTTTAATGATATTGTATGCAATAATCAAACAAATAAAATGCATAAAATGATGATAATAAACAGTAAAAATGAGACAAAATAATTATAAATCGGAATTAACCAAATTAATTTTGAATTGCAAAGAATAATAATATTTTGCATAATATTTTTTAATAAAATTGCATGAAATAATCATAAGCAAATAAAATGCATAAAATGATGATAATAAAAGGTAAAAATGCGACAAAATAATTATAAATCGAAATTAACAAAATTAATTTTGAATTGTAAAGAATAATAATAATAATTTGCAATAATCAAGAATATTTTTAAAAAAATGAAAATGTATGCAATAATTTTCAAGCAAATATAATGCATAAAATGATGATAATAAATAAATAAAATGCATAAAAATAATTATAAATCGAAAAATTAACAAAATTAATTTTGAATTGCAAAAAAATTATATTTTGCAAAAATAATAATATTTTTAATATTTTTAATGAAATGTATGCAATAATCAAGCAAATAAAATGCATAAAATGATGATAATAAATAATAAAAAAATGAGAAAAAATAATTATAAATCGAAATTAACAAAATTAATTTTGAATTGCAAAAAATAATTATATTTTGTACAATATTTTTAATGAAATTGTATGCAATAATCAAGCAAATAAAATGCATAAAATGATGATAATAAAAAAAAAAAATCAAGCAAATAACAAAAATAATAATAAAATCGAAATTAACAAAATTAATTTTGATTGTAAAAATAATAATATTTTGCATAATATTTTTTAATGAAATTGTATGCAATAATCAAGCAAATAAAATGCATAAAATGATGATAAAAAATAGTTAAAAATGGGACAAAATAATTATAAATCGAAATTAACAAAATTAATTTTGAATTGCAAAAAATAATTATATTTTGTACAATATTTTTTTGAAATTGAAATTGTAAATAATCAAGCAAATAAAATGCATAAAATGATGATAATAAAAAATAAAAATGCGACAAAATAATTATAAATCAAAAATTAACAAAATTAATTTTGAGTTGAATGATAATAATAATAATATTTTTTGCAATATTTTTTAATGAAATTGTATGCAATAATAAAAAAAATAAAATGCATAAAATGATGATAATAAAAAAGTAAAAATGCGACAAAATAAAATAATTATAAATCGAAATTAACAAAATAAATTTTGAATTGCAAAAAATAATTATATTTTGCATAATATTTTTTAATGAAATTGTATGCAATAATCAAGCAAATAAAATGCATAAAATGATGATAATAAAAAGTAAAAATGCGACAAAATAATTATAAATCGAAATTAACAAAATTAATTTTGAATTGCAAAAAATAATAATATTTTGCATAATATTTTTTAATGAAATTGTATGCAATAATCAAGCAAATAAAATGCATAAAATGATTATAATAAAATGTAAAAATGCGACAAAATAATTATAAATCGAAATTAACAAAATTAATTTTGAATTGATGAGAATAATAATATTTAGCATAATATTTTTTAATGAAATTGCATGCAATAATCAAGCAAATAAAATGCATAAAATGATGATAATAAACAGTAAAAATGCGACAAAATAATTATAAATCGGAATTAACCAAATTAATTTTGAATTGCAAAGAATAATAATATTTTGCATAATATTTTATAAAGAAATTGTATGCAATAATAAAGCAAATAAAATGCATAAAAAGATGATAATAAATAGTAAAGATGATAAAAAATAATTATAAATCGAAATTACCAAAATAAATTTTGAATTGCAAAAAATAATTATATTTTGCATAATATTTTTTAATGAAATTGTATACAATAATCAAGCAAATAAAATGCATAAAATGATGTTAATTAACAGTAAAAATGCGACAAAATAATTATAAATCGAAATTAACAAAATTATTTTCGATTTGCAAAAACTAATAATATTTTGCATAATATTTTTTACTGAAATTGTATGCAATAATCAAGAAAATAAAATGCATAAAATGATGATAATAAACAGTAAAAATGCGACAAAATAATTATAAATCGAAATTAAGAAAATATATTTTGAATTGTAAAGAATAATAATAATATTTTGCCTAATATTTTTTAATGAAAATGTAAGCAATAATCAAGCAAATATAATGCATAAAATGATGATAATAAATAATAAAACTGAGAAAAAATAATAATAAATCGAAATTAACAAAATTAATTTAGAATTGCAAAATATAATTATATTTTGCATAATATTTTTTAATGAAATTGTATGCAATAATCAAGCAAATAAAATGCATAAAATGACCATAATAAAAAGTAAAAATGCGACAAAATAATTATAAATCGAAATTAAAAAAAAAATTTCAATTGTAAAAAATAATAATATTTTGCCGAATATTTTTTAATGAAATTGTATGCACTAATCAAGCAAAATAATGCGTATAATGATGATAATAAAAAGTAAAAATAAAAATAATAATAAATAAATTAACAAAATTAATTTTGAATTTTAATATTTTTGCAAATGAAATTGCATGCAAAAACGCATAAAATGATGATAATAAAAATAAAAATGCAACAAAATATATAAATCAAAAATTAATTTTGAAATGCAAAGAATAATAATAATTTTTAATGAA